>MJUU01040421.1:0-12912 GCA_002080025.1 Modiolus philippinarum
AATTTTCTAAGTCCAAGGCCCATAACTCTGTCCAAAATCAATGGACTGGAACCAAACTCGAACTTGATCTGTAACTCATAGTGGTAGACTTGCATAGCAAATATTAGCTTCATATCTGGAACGGTTCAGAAAAAAGTCCGGAAAACCTATATTTTACCAAAATTTTCTAAGTCAAAGGGCCATAACTCTGTCCAAAATCAATGTACCGGAACCAAACTTGAACTTGATCTGAAACTCATAGTGGTAGACTCACACAGCAAATATTAGCTTCATATCTGGAACGGTTTAGAAAAAAGTCCGGAAAACCTATATTTTACCAAATTTTCTAAGTCAAAGGGCCATAACTCCTTCCAAAATCAATGGACCGGAACCAAACTTGAACTTGTTCTGTAACTCATGGTGGTAGACTCACATATAAGATATTAGCTTCATATCTGGAACGGTTTAGAAAAAAAAACCGGAAAACCTATATTTTACCAAAATTTTCTAAGTCAAAGGGCCATAACTCTGTCCAAATTCAACTGACCGGAATCAAACTCGAACTTGGTCTGTAACTCATGGTGGTAGACTTACATACCAAATATTAGATAAATATCTTTTATAGTATAGGAAAAAAGTCTGGAAAACTGAGTGTGACGGACTGACGGACAGACTGACGGACCGACGGACTGACGGAGTGCAAACCTATAGTCCCCTTCAGCGAAGCCGGTAGGGGACTAATAACAAACATGTACGCTTGTACAAACAATTACAGGAATAGATAACCACAACCAGAATACAATGAATCTGTAACCGGATCCTGTAGTACTTTAATATTGTAGTCATACTCCTCTGTGGTTATTTCCTTTTTCCACCTCTTGAACTTTAACAAGAATGGTAACGACAACCAGGAAACAATGAATCTGTAACCGGATCCTGTAGTGCTTATTTGTAGTCATACTCCTATGTGGTTATCTCCCTTTTCTGCTTCTCGAACTTTGTTGATTTTGTTAAGTCGAACTTCTGTTGAGTCGAAATTTTTTGGTGGTCCCTTCAGTTTCGAGGCAACAAGAGTCAACTGTATATACACCCTTCTAGCTCGAACTGTTTTGAACAGTCCCTATGCTCGAAAGTTGACTACATTACCGGCTTTATCAATTTATTTGCAATTGAACTTACCATTAAATGATCATCTCTCAATAAAACTGTAAAATAAATTTAAAGACATGTTTTTTAAATATATAAAACCTGTAAGTAAAATTTTACATCTTAAAAATAATAAGGGCTATTAATTCCATTAAAATGCCAGGTATGTGGGTGGGTAGGAAGAGACTTTCAAAATACATTCTACAACCAACAACCTTTTTGTAGAAATAGTGGCCACAAACTGAGAAGACCCAGGACCAATGGCCAAAAATAAAACTTCCCTTCCTACCCTCTCACATCACTTTTAATGGAGTAGTCATAAATATAGCACACGTTTATGTTCATTTCTTTGCATGTTGACTTAATATACAGATCGATGGTTCTTGCACCAACTGAAAGGTCTTAAACAACGAGGAATATGTATGTAAAATATATTACCACAACGAATACACATTTTAAATGTAAAAGCCACATCTAAAAGATATACCAGAGATGAAATTGTGATTGATAGAAAAAAGCGGAAATCCACTACACTGGAAGTAGGTATATAGTTAATGGAGCAGTGTGAAAGCAATCAAAGTGCTGATAGCACTAATGGAACAATTGGACTCTATGTTTCTTAAAAACAATATTTTCAAATTATGCGTGTCAAACAGAATCCAGTCAAAGTTTGTTTTACTATCCTTACCAATGTTTGATTTACCTAGAAATTATCTCTACTGCAGGAAACAATTTATGAAATATATGATGTGTAAAATAATTCAGATATAGAAGATTATTTAATTATAGTATAACTAATTGACCGTCGTGAATATCAATAAAAATGTCACGAGTGCCGAACAACGCAGAAGGATTAAACGAGTCACGGAAACTTTGTTCCGCTACGAGTTTAATCCACTGCGTTGATCGACACGAGTGACATTTTTATTGATATTCATGATGGACGATTAGTTATGGTTTTTATTATATAGATTTCCTACTCAAAAACCGAGGATTGAGATGCGGAATATTTTTTTTTCATTTCAATACGCCAGTTGTTTTCTTGACGATGACATTGAACGGACATTGTGACGTTGCTTAATTAAGACGTCATCCAGTGACTAGAAATCCTTTATTTTCACTGGTGACAATATGACATTTATTTAACTGAGAAAACTCGATAATTCATCGCTATCTATATAATAATGTGTTTTAATATACAGCCAATGTTAATAAGCTACTTACCATCTTGTGTCAGACTAGGACAGTCATAATTTAAAAGATACATAAATGAGTACCAATTTCGGACTAGTGTGCCCACAGCTCCTAGGTTGCAATGATTTAAAAATAAAACTAGAGCTGTCGCCGAATGGCAGCCAGTTATACCCCCCGCTAACTGAACCCTGAATCAATATGGCAAGTGTACATTCAAGTGCGTGTGGACACAATACATTTGTGGACACAGTACAAATGTGGACACAACACATGTAGAAGTATGGACACAATGATATACCTACCCTTTTTTTTCAAGAAATTATTCAAAGAAGAATTATCTCCTTTTCAAAATTTCGGACAGCAACCATATTACTTCATGCACATCTTCAGGTGGTGTACTACAACTGTGAAACATTTCATAACAAGTGAAGACCCTAAAAGATGTGGACACAACACATGTAGACACAACAAGGACAAAAGTCACCTGCCAGACTGACAATGACATGTACTACCCAAGACCAACCTACATACCAAATATTATTAACCTACCACTTCTTGTTTTTGAGAAATGGACTTAAGCAGAAAAACTTAACGTGGCCACTAGTCCGTGAAATTGAGGTCAAGGACAAAAGTCACCTGCCAGACTGACATGTACTACCCAAGACCAACCTACATACCAAATATTATCAACCTACCACTTCTAGTTATTGAGAAATGGACTTAAGCAGAAAAACTTAACGTGGCCACTAGACCATGAAATTGAGGTCAAGGTCATATATCATTATGTCCGTCAGGTAGCACTTGATTAGTACTACCACTGGACCAAATATGATGTTCCTACATCAAAGGGTTTTCAAAATATCCTGCATTTAGTAAAAGTTAACGCCATCGCCGTCGTCATACTTTGCACGCATATGTCTCGCTTTCGCGACTTTCCTCGCGGGCGAGTCAAAAATCCAAGAATCCGTTTGGAAGAACATGCGCTGACAAGGTTCGTCCTCCCCTTTTGCCAGAAAATATTCAAAGACGAGTTATCTCCCCTTCAAAATTTCAGAAAGCAACCATATTACTTTATGCACATCTTCAGTTGGTGTACTACAACTGTGGAACATTTCATCAAAATCCAAACAGCCGTTTAGGAGAACATGTGCTGACAAGGTTTTTACAGCCTCCACCTTTTGAGAAAATATTCAAAGACAAATAATTTCCCCTTCAAAATTTCAAAAAGGAACCATATTATTTCATGCACATCTTCAGGTGGTGTACTACAACTGTGTAACATTTCATCAAAATCCAAGCAGCCGTTTATGAGCATATGCGCTGACAAGGTTCGTCCTCCCCCTTTTCGAGAAAATATTCAAAGACAAACAAGTGTGGATCGTATTGCAAGGCAATACAGAAGTCCCCTACCGGTGGAACAATTCTTTGTTACACCAGCAAAAATAGTTCAATAAGAAAAGGTTTCCTAGCCCAAGGCCCATAACTCCGTCAAAAATCAATGGACCAAATCCATACTCAAGTTTAATCTGTAACCCATAGTGGTTGATTAAAAATGCAAATATCTGCATTTATCTAAAACGGTTTGAAAAAAGGTCTGGAAAACCTATATTTTACCAAAATTATCAAAGGCCCATAACTCCGTCCAAAATCAATGGACCAGAACCAAACTCAAACTTGATCTGTAACTCATAGTGGTAGACTCACATAGCAAATATTAGTATCATATCTGGAACGGTTTAGAAAAAAAGTCCGAAAAACCTATATTTTACCCAAATTTTCTAAGTCAAAGGCCCATAACTCTGTCCAAAATCAATGGACCGGAACCAAACTCGAACTTGATCTGTAACTCATAGTGGTAGACTCACATAGCAAATATTAGCTATATATCTGGAAGGGTATAGAAAAAAAGTCCGGAAAACCTATATTTTACCAAAATTTTCTAAGTCAAAGGCCAATAACTCTGTCCAAAATCAATGGACCGAAACCAAACTCGAACTTGATCTGTAACTCATAGTGGTAGACTCACATAGCAAATATTAGCTATATATCTGGAAGGGTATAGAAAAAAAGTCCCGAAAACCTATATTTTACCAAAATTTTCTAAGTCAAAGGCCCATAACTCTGTCCAAAATCAATGGACCGGAATCAAACTCGAACTTGATCTGTAACTCATAGTGGTAGACTCACATAGCAAATATTAGCTATATATCTGGAAGGGTATAGAAAAAAGTCCCGAAAACCTATATTTTACCAAAATTTTTTAAGTCAAAGGCCAATAACTCTGTCCGAAATCAATGGACTGGAACCAAACTCGAACTTGATCTGTAACTCATAGTGGTAGACTCACATAGCAAATATTAGCTATATATCTGGAAGGGTATAGAAAAAAAGTCCGGAAAACCTATATTTTACCAAAATTTTCTAAGTCAAAGGCCCATAACTCCGTCCAAAATCAATGGACCGGAACCAAACTCGAACTTGATCTGTAACTCATGGTGGTTGACTTACATACCAAATATTAGATAAATTTCTCTCATAGTATGGGAAAAAAGTCCGGAAAACTGAGTGTGACAGACTGACGGATGGACTGACGAGTGCAAACCTAAAATCCCCTTCGGCGAAGCCGGTAGGGGACTAAAAACACCCTTTTCTTGAGTGTACGAACCATACCAACATTAGTCGACAACTCTTTAACAATTCAAGGTGGATTTAAAGACTTTTCACACAAGGCAATGCATATACTTGGACTATGTAAAAATTGTAACTTACTACAATTTGTATATACAGAATATTTATAAAGAAATCGTAACAGGAATCGTGACCTCCAAGTTTAATTCTTTTTTTTTCTCATCATTGGAGAACCATGAAACCTCTAATCGCACCATCTTCAAATACATATACTTGTGCATCTTTGTCGAGTTTCCACCTTCTTACAATTTTGATATTCACTTTAATACTGTATACTATAGTATAATACTATTGGAATTATTGTCGATTCGGCGATTGACATAGTTGAGGAACATAGGTTCCTGTGAGCCTCTTGTTTTTTTCCTCTCAATTAGATGGGATTGTTTTAATTACAAATTGATCACTAGCCCATGTGATGAGGACTAACTTTTTTTTTACGGAAAAATACAAAGATATATAGAGAGCAGGTAATGGAATTTTATTTAATACCAATATGTCAGGACAGAATCAGAATCAGAATATTTTTATTACCAAATTAGGGCCCCAGGAGGGCATGATACATCAAACATTTATGATTAAGTACAATATTACAGAAAACAGAATAAACAATAAATAACAATTAATAATTATAATAAAAATAATAAATAAAGGCATATATATGCAGGTCTACCACAGATGCACTTCATACTATGAAAAATTGAGTAATATTAATAACATACCCGATGCATTTGGATTAAAAAAAAATAAAACGCATTCACATATTGCAAGGCAATACAGAAGTCCCCTACCGGTGGAATAATTCTTTGTTACACCAGCAAAAATAGTTCAATAAGAAAAGGTTTCCTAGCCCAAGGCCCATAACTCCGTCAAAAATCAATGGACCAAATCCATACTCAAGTTTGATCTGTAACCCAAAGTGGTTGATTAAGAATGCAAATATCAGCTTATTATCTCAAACGGTTTGAAAAAAAAGTCTGGAAAACCTATATTTTACCAAAATTATCAAAGGCCCATAACTCTGTCCAAAATCAATGGACTGGAATTAAACTCGAAACTTGATCTGTAACTCATAGTGGTAGACTCACACAGCAAATATTAGCTTCATATCTGGAACGGTTTAGAAAAAAAGTCCGGAAAACCTATATTTTACCCAAATTTTCTAAGTCAAAGGCCCTTAACTCCATCCAAAATCAATGGACCGGAACCAAACTCAAACCTGATCTATAACTCATAGTGGTAGACTCACATAGCAAATATTAGCTATATATCTGGAAGGGTATAGAAAAAAAGTCCCGAAAACCTATATTTTACCAAAATTTTCTAAGTCAAAGGCCAATAACTCCGTCCAAAATCAATGGACCGGAACCAAACTCCAACTTGATCTGTAACTCATAGTGGTAGACTCACATAGCAAATATTAGCTATATATCTGGAAGGGTGTAGAAAAAAGTCCGGAAAACCTATATTTTACCAAAATTTTCTATGTCAAAGGCCCATAACTCCGTCCAAAATCAATGGACCGGAACCAAACTCAAACTTGATCTGTAACTCATGGTGCTTGACTTACATACCAAATATTAGATAAATATATCTCATAGTATGGGAAAAAAGTCCGGAAAACTGAGTGTGACGGACTGACGGACTGACAGACTGACGGACTGACGGATGGACTGACGGAGTGCAAACCTAAAGTCCCCTTCGGCGAAGCCGGTAGGGGACTAATTATTTCCCCTTCAAAAATTCAGAAAGGAACCATATTTTTTCATGCACATCTTCAGGTGGTGTACTACAACTGTGTAACATTTCATCAAAATCCAAGCAGCCGTTTAGGAGAACATGCGCTGACAACGTTCGTCCTCCCCCCTTTTCGAGAAAATATTCAAAGACAAATTATCTCCCCTTCCAAATTTCCGGCAGCAACCATATGACTTCATGCACATCTTCAGGTGGTGTACTACAACTGTGTAACATATCATGGAAATCCAAGCAGCCGTTTAGGAGAACATGCGCTGACAAGGTATATGGACGGACATACAGACAGACAGACGGACAGGGTGATTCCTATTTACCCCCAAACTTTGTTTGCGGGGGGTATAATTAATAGAAATCAAGACAACAATAGCTCATAAAAAGACAAAAGAAATATGGTATTCCATATTCTGTGAATTCAACAAAATATCGAAATATGGCTGTACTGTTGATTTGAATTAAAGTCTTTTCATCATGTTCATCACTTTTGTTGTTAGATTGTAAATATGATTACCCTTCTGGAGCACCTGATGTCACTCTCAGTTTCATGGGAATTCTAACTGTGAGTGTCCTGGTTTTGAACGTTGTTTTTTATTTCTGTGCTTTGTAGCTGTCTAACGTCATTGTTTTCTGTGTTCTCGTTTTTGCCATGCCTTTCGACTTCGATTTTTGTAAATACCACTCCTTTGTTCCTTCGGTATTCTACTGCAGTTGAATATCGCAACTGGCTATGTATAGTGTTAGATCATAGAATAGATATATAGAGTTATTGTTATTTGTGAGAACTTTCACCCATTAAAACTGCATGCCAAGTATTTCTCTACAAAGATCAAACATTGTAGAACTGCAGAATATGTTGCACTTTAACGGATGTCTGAATACATAGACAAAGAAAGCTGTCTCCCAGAGTAAACCAATAATTTGGATTTGCAATGCATTCAAAATACATGTCGTCATCTGCAAGATTGGACAGATTCCACTGTCTTGAAATTTTACAATAAACCAATGACCTATTTTTCAGCATGTATTTAAAAAAAATATACAAAACTAAAAAAAAATAAAGGGCTACGCCGAGCGCAGCATGATACGACCGCAGCATATCGAACACTGAAATTGGAATAAGTGTAATTCAAAATGAATGAGGACACAGTAAAGAGCTTGATACAGTAATTAAATGGACACAACAAAGAGCTTGACCCAGTTATTAGGTGCACACAAACTGAGGAAAATAAAAAATTAGCCCTTATAATTCCTTACATATATCGGAAATTGTAAGAGGTATGTCAAATTGGTCAACATACTACTTTAACTATACCATAAGAGGATGCGAAGAAAGGAACCCCATTTAAATCCAATAAAAAAATTAAAAGATTTTACGTATTTTGAAAATTGCAATTCCAGCCACTATGACCCCTTATGGCTAAAAAAAATGGTAAGAGCTATCTTTTGACATACTAGCATCAGCTTATAACAAGAGGACTCCAAAACAAACAAAAAAATCAAATGAAATCTGATGAAAAATAAAAGATTTCACTTATTCAAAAAAATTGCAATTTTGGCCCTTTGACCCCTTGTAGCTCAAAAAACAGAAAGAGCTACGCCAAATTGGATGATATAATACTGGAAGCTAATATAAAGAGGAATCCACAGAAAATCCCATTGAAATTCGATGAAAAATAAAAATTTTAGGTAACCTGCAAATTTAAAAAATAAAAATTTTAGGTAACCTGCAAATTTAAAAAATAAAAATTTTAGGTAACCTGCAAATTTGCAGGTCCCCATTTGGCCCCTCATAGCTCGGCAAACAAACAAGTTGTCAAAAATCTTATGGAGCAACTGTATGTTTATTTTCAAAAGGAATCCATTCAAAAAAACTGCATCAAAATTGGACTAAACATTTAAAAAATGAAATTCTTGAAAATTGCCCCTTTTGGGCCCATTTATCTTGTGAACGGTACATGCCACGTAAAATCCGTTGACATACTACTGAAAGGAAATTTAATTAGGAACACACTGAAAGAAACCCCATCAAAATCCAATAAATAATAAATATTCTAGAGGCGAATATATGTGAAACCGCCCAATTTTGCCCTTTTTGGCCCCTTTTTTGAAAACGGGAGGGACAAAAAAGATTAAAACCCATCCCAGCCTTCCTTTTGTGCCAAGAAACACTGTGGTAAAATTTCATAAGGATTGGTCAACTGAAACTTAAGTTATTGCCCAAAAACAAAAGTGTCTACAGACGACGACAACGACGACGCCGACGACAGCGCCATACCATTATATGACCTCAAATTTTTTGCGGTCGTATAAAAAAAAAAAAAACAAAAAACAAAAACAAAAAAAAACAAACTAAAAAAAAATAAATAAGTAAAAACACTTTGTTTTTTTTTAGTTTAAATCAACAAGTAGTGCTTGTGATAAGAAAATTGCTTTAAACTTTCTGTTTTTAAAAATCAGTCAAATTAATAAAACAAACAAAAAATCCAAAAAGGAAAAAATAGAAACAAATATTAATACTTGTGTTATATTATAATTAGTTAGGCAGAAGTTTAAGTCAGTGGGTAATTGCTTTTGACAAGTTTTCAATCTTTATTACAATCTTAAAATGTGATTTTTTACACACATATGACCCTTATTGATACCCCAATTCACATTCTATTTATAGACTAAGCAAACGGAAGTAAACAGATGATTGAAAATACACAATTGCTGTGTAGAAAATACACATTGCTTTGTTTAATTTAAGTAGATTTAGTCAAAATCATTCTGCCAGATTTAATCACTGCATTTGTGATGTTAAGTAATTAAGGTGCATATAAATTAAGAGGTAATTTATTCAGCTTATCTTCCAACACGTGTGGAAAGGAAGCAATCAACCATGTAAACTGAATGACCGATAATTGACCACTTGCTTATAAAATCAATAACAGACTGTCACACATATTCAGTTTTAACAATCTTTATCACTGAGATAGCTATCACTTTCAAATTAATTACGGTAATTAAGTTATAACAATATTCCTGTCCAGTGGTATGCGCACGTGGGTATGCGATAGATATCCACCTGTTGATATGTCAACAAATAAATTACTCCGCGAAAAACCGGAAGTGAATTGTGAACTATATTTCAGCGAATGTATTATAAAAGGTAGCGAGTAGGCAAGAAACTTCCGGTCATCCGGGTTTGGTAGGTAATGACATGGAAACAATTGTCCCAATCGTTCCAAAAAAGGATCCGCGGAAAACTTTCGTCACTGATATACCCTTGAATGTTCAAGTTTTCAAAAAATAATTTTCAAACTAGGTCACACAATAAAACATATTAGTATAAATCGCAAGCCTTAAGGTTTTACTGCACATATAATAATGTAAAATATGCTCACATTATCACTTCGGTATTTTATTATTTATTATTGATCATAGGATGGTCTATATTAACTCAAAAATACATTTACATCCATTTTTGTTTACATACGGATAAAGGGTTGTTAACACAAAAAATAAAAATAGCGGGATACGTAATTATGTTTGTTCAAAAGTTTTGATAGAGTTTAACCATTTTGGAATACTGGAACAGGAGAATAAACGAAAGTATTTATGTTTCCAAAAAAAATCTTTTACATATATGTCCAATAAAAAAATTGTTTGGAATATTAACATGATTAATGGGCCCACTTCCTATTGATATACATCCTGTGCTTTCACTTATCCTATATTATGTTTATATGTAAATCTTGTAATATTTGCTGAAGAATTTATATTTGACTGGAACTCATAAACTAACTTCTAGCTAATAATTTATTAAGATTTTCTTCCATATAATTACAAAGTTATTTTTTATTAAAGCAAGAATGGCAAAGAAGTTAAAAGACTCTACCTTTTGTATGAATACATGTATCATTGTATTCTTAGCCTGAACATCAAGAATGTTAACCCTCCCTCTTTAAAGGGGAGACTCCCTTTTAGAGTCATACATTTTGTAATCTCCCCCTTTGAAGGGATCTCCCTCGAGGAAGAGAATAGATCTCCCTCAAGGGAGATCAAAACCTCCCCCTTACTGCTTTTTCTCCCCCTAAACCTCCCTAATAGACAAAATAGGGTAATTTTTTAACAGTATTCCCAAATTTGTTTTGCTTTCTCTGCAGCATTATGATATATGGTGAATAATTTTAAAATCATGGTAGAATTTTGATTTTAGAAATTGATCAAACAGCTTATATAAATGATTTCTTACATTCAATATTCTCTTTTCTTCATTTATAAATGCAAGTTTTTGTTGAAAAAAGGCTGTTACGTATAATCACCCCCTTAGATGGACTAGTATATGGAATATAGGACATTTTGTTTTTGATACGGACTTCATCATGGCCAGTATCAAGTGAGCCCATTAGGGCGAGCTTGATGCCTTACGCCGTGATAAAGTCTGTATCAAAAACAAAATGTCCTCTATTTCTTTTATCAGTAATTCACGAAATGACAAATAATACTGCATATAAAGTGGAAAAAAAGCTGAAATTTCTATTGGTTCTTCGTTCAACATATTATGCGTATGAATACGACAAATAGTACAAAATACGACGTCAGCATAGCAACCCGCTCGTGACACCTTCACAGTGACCTAATAATTTCGTGATAATGTCCAGTTTGACGATACTGAGATTATCAGTCTCATAGATCAAAGGAAATTCATACAAATTACCGATAAGATGGAGATCTCCCTCATAGCAGCTACCAAAGGTTAACAGGTATGGGCAATGGGTTTTTGCTTTGACGGATTTCACTGAATATAACATATATATAATTTGTAAATAGAAACTATAATTTACTATAGCAGATTTTATACTAGCTTACTATTTTACCTGAATATCTGTATGCTGGACAAGAACAATACAAACTGGTTGTAAAACATGTGTATGGGGTACCGGAGCTTCCAATTACCTAAATCCAGTAAATATAGGCATACATGTACAGTTTATTTAACATAAAAAAATCTCACACACTTACAATGAGTATTTTATGGTGGCATATGGCAAACAACTTAATTAAAACATTAATTAGATGTTTTTGATATCTGTAAAAATTGACAGACCAGTGTAATAAGTTTCCTTATAACCAAATTCTACTCCCAACACCCTTCACTTCATTACCTAGTATGTTTAATATGCAACACTAGTATCTTCTACTGTTTTAGGTAGTATTTTAAATAGGAAGTTAATCACTAAACTAACTGAATATCTATCAAGGTTTTGTATAGTCTTGTCAGTCTTCTTGATAGTTTTCATTAATTTTATGTTATCATATGGTGTTTACTCCAGTTTTTTGTAGTGTAAGGAAACATTTACACTTTTAATATTTTTTTTAACTTTAAAGCTTTCATGCAGAACAAGTTTCTGCTCATTTTTGAATAGTGTTCTTTTTTTTTAACCACTTAATTTGCAATTTACTTGTGAAGGACAATATCAGTTACCTACGTTTCTACCCGTAGACATTGAGATTGTACCACCCTGAAGCACTTCTGTGCAGCCTGAGGTGTAGCCGAAGGCTGTACAGTGGTGTTGAAGGGTGGTACAATCTCAATGCCTACGGGTAGAAACGTAGGTAACGGATTTATCCCCGACTTTGTCTTTTATTGCACCGAAAAAGCATATTAATAGAAGTATGATAAATATGCAGAAAATGCCCCACTTTCCATGTCTAGGATGGTACCTAAGGTACCAACCTCAGACTTTGCTTTTTTTAGGCGATTTGATTTTGGGTCAATGATTTCTTGAGGTTATTAAGTTTTTGGCGCCAGTTTTTACTCACTAACGTCATAGAACATGTGATGTTATCACAAAGGAATTCCATGGCACTGGCAACGTTCTGAACAACGAGACAGATGCGTAGGATTTGTACCAACGGGCTGCCATCCAATCAAAAGCCGGCATTCATCACAAGCCTGTGATAATGTGTTATCTTTATTGTTTCTTGGTGCATAATTACTGAATGTTTTAAAAAAAAATTAGCTTTGATATGCGAGGGTTAAAAGCTAGACTACCATTTACCTGATAAACCGATCTTCCACTGGGTGATGTCATTAGAGTAACATTTCTGTTGTCAATCAAATCCAACGCAGGTAATAAAGGGGCTTGGAATACAAAATTCAACCTGTCA
>MJUU01040422.1:26374-40627 GCA_002080025.1 Modiolus philippinarum
AGGGGTTCACACTGCTAGTGCTTTAGTTTTGTGGCGTTCTTGTTCATTTTTGTTTGTTTGTTTTGTCTTTGTCATGCTGTCTCGATTCTTGTTGCTGTTAGTGGCCGTGATGTTGGATTTGTGATTTTGGAGTTTCCCCTTTCCTTTTCTTGCTTCGGTATTCGTTTGCCGATGTATTATTAAGTTTTGAAAGTCCGTATGACAACCCTCCATTTGCCATATTTTCCCACCCGCCTTGTTTTTTCGGTAATGGTTTTCTAAGTTTTGAAAGCCCGTATGATAACCCTCCATTTACCATATTTTTCCACCTAGCTTGTTGTTTCTGTCATGCTTTGTTAAGTTTTAAAGGCCCGTATCATAACTCGCCATTTACCAAATTTTTCCACCTAGCTTGTTCCGGTAATAAGCCAGTATAATAACCCGCCATTTACCATATTTTTCCACCGAGCTTGTTGTTTCGGTAATGGTTTACTATGTTTTGAAAGCCCGCATGATAACCCACCATTTACCATATTTTTCCAGCCTGCTTGTTTCGGTAATAGTTTACTAAGCCCGTATGATAACCCTTCATTTACCATATTTTTCCACCTAGCTTGTTGTTTCGGTAATGGTTTAGTAAGTTCTGAAAGCCTGTATGATAACCCGCCATTTACCATCTTTTTCCATCTAGCTTGTTGTTTCGGTAATGGTTTACTGAAATTTCAAAGCCCGTATGATAACCGCCATTTACCATATTTTTCCATCTAGCTTGTTGTTTCGGTAATGGCTAACTACGTTTTGAAAACCCGTATGTTAACCCTCTATTTACCATATTTTTCCGACCAGCTTGTTGTTTCGGTAATGGTTTACTAAGATTTGAAAGCCCGTATGATAAACCACCATTTACCATATTTTTCCACCTAGCTTGTTGTTTCGATAATGGTTGACTAAGTTCTGAAAGCCTGTATGATAACCCGCCATTTGTCATCTTTTTCCACCTAGCTTGTTTTTTCGGTAATGGTTTACTGAAATTTGAAAGCCCGTATGAGAATCGCCAATTACCATATTTTTCCACCTAGCTTGTTGTTTCGGTAATAAGCCCGTATGACAACCCGCCATTTACCATATTTTTCCACCCAGTTTCTTCTTTCGATAATGGTTTACTAAGTTTTGAAAGCCCGTATGATAACCCGCCATTTACCATATTTTTCAACCCAGCTTGTTGTTTGGTAATGGTTTATTAAGTTTGAAAGCCCGTATGATAACCCGCCATTTACCATATTTTTCCACCTAGCTTGTTGTTTCGGTAAAGGTTTATTAAGTTTTAAACGCCCGTATAAAAACCCGCCATTTACCATATTTTTCCACCTTGTTTGTGTTACGGTAATGGTTTACTCAATTTTTAAAGCCCGAATGATAATTCTCCTTTGACCATATTTTTCCACCTAGGTTGTTGTTGCGGTAATAAGCCCGTATGAAAAGCCGCCATTTACCATATTTTACACCTAACTTGTTATTTTGGTAATGGTTTATTAAGTTTGAAAGTCAGTATGATAACCCCGAATTTACCATATTTTTTCACCTAGCTTCTTGTTTCGGTAATGGTTTAATTAGTTTTTAAAGCCCGTACGATAACCCGCCATTTCCCATATTTTTTCACCTAGCTTGTTGTTTCGGTAATGGTTTACTAAGTTTTAAAAGCCCGTATGATAACCAACCATTTACCATATTTTTCCACCTAGCTTGTGTTTCGGTAATGGTTTACTAAGTTCTTAAAGCCCGTATGATAACCCTCCTTTTACCATATTTTTCCACCTAGCTTGTTGTTCCGGTAATAAGCCCGTATGAGAACCCGCCATTTACCATATTTTTCCACCTTACTTGTTATTTTGGTAATGGTTTGCTAAGTTTTGAAAGTCCGTATGATGACCCGCTATGTACCATATTTTTCCAACGAGCTTGGTGTTTCGGTAATGGTTTACTATATTTTGAAAGCCCGCAAGATAACCCACCATTTACCATATTTTTCCGCCCAGCTTGTTGTTTCGGTAATGGTTTACTAAGTTTTGAAAGCCAGTATGATAACCCTCCATTTACCATATTTTTCCACCTAGCTTGTTGTTTCGATAATGGTTTACTGAAATTTCAAAGCCCGTATGATAACCGCCATTTACCATATTTTTCCAACTAGCTTGTTGTTTCGGTAATGGCTAACTACGTTTTGAAAACCCGTATGTTAACCCTCTATTTACCTTATTTTTCCGACCAGCTTGTTGTTTCGGTAAGGGTTTACTCAGTTTTGAAAGCCCGTATGATAAACCACCATTTACCCTTTTTTTCCGCCTAGCTTGTTGTTTCGGTAATGGATTACTAAGTTCTGAAAGCCTGCATGATAACCCGCCATTTATCATCTTTTTCCACCTAGCTTGTTTTTTCGGTAATGGTTTACTGAAATTTGAAAGCCGGTATGAAAATCGCCATTTACCATATTCTTCCAAATAGCTTGTTGTTTCGGTAATGGTTTATCAAGTTTTAAAAGCCCGTATTATAATCCGTCATTTACCATATTTTTGCACCTAGTTTGTTGTTTCGGTAATAAGCCCGTATGATAAACCGCCATGTACCATATTTTTCCACCCAGCTTGTTGTTTCGGTAATGGTTTACTAGGCTTTGAAAGCCCGTATGATAACCCACTATTTACCATATTTTTCCACCCAGCTTGTTGTTTCGGTAATGGTTTTCTTAGTTTTGAAAGCCCGTATGATTACCCGCCATTTTCCAATTATTTTCCACCTAGCTTGTTGTTGCGGTAATAAGCCCGTATGATAACCCCTCATTTACCATATTTTTCCACCAAGCTTGTTGTTTCGGTAATGGTTTACTAGACGTTGAAAGCCCGTATGATATCCCGCCATTTACCATATTTTTCCAACTAGCTTGTTGTTTCGGTAATGGCTAACTACGTTTTAAAAACCGTTATGATAACCCTCTGTGTACCATATTTTTTCCACCAGCTTGTTGTTTCGGTAATGGTTTATTAAAGTTTTAAAAGTCCGTATGATAACCCGCCATTTACCTTATTTTCCACCCAGCTTGTTGTTTCGGTAATGGTTTACCAGGCTTTGAAAGTCTGTATGATAACCCGCCATTTACCATATTTTTCCACCTAGCTTGTTGTTTCGGTAATAAAGCCCGTATGACAACCCGCCATTTACCATATTTTTCCACCCAGTTTCTTGTTCCGGTAATGGTTTCCTAAGTTTTGAAAGCATGTATGATAACCCGCCATTTACCATATTTTTACACCTAGCTTGTTGTTTCGGTAATGGTTCACTCAATTTTTAAAGCCCGAATGATAATCCTCCTTTTACCATATTTTTCCACCTAGGTTGTTGTTGCGGTAATAAGCCCGTATGAGAACCCGCCATTTACGATATTTTTCCACCTTACTTGTTATTTTGGTAATGGTTTACTAAGTTTTGAAAGTCCGTATGATGACCCGCTATTTACAATATTTTTCCGCCTTGCTTGTTGTTTCGGTAATGGTTAACTAAGCTTTGAAAGCCCGTATGATAACCCTCCATTTATCATATTTTTCCACCTAGCTTGTTGTTTCGGTAATGGTTTACTGAAATTTCAAAGCCCGTATGATAACCGCCATTTACCATATTTTTCCAACTAGCTTGTTGTTTCGGTAATGGCTAATTACGTTTTGAAAACCCGTATGTTAACCCTCTATTTACCATATTTTTCCGACCAGCTTGTTGTTTTGGTAAGGGTTTACTAAGTTTTGAAAGCCCGTATGATAACCCGCCATTTACCATATTTTTCCACCCAGCTTGTTGTTTCGGTAATGGTTTTCTTAGTTTTGAAAGCCCGTATGATAACCCGCCATTTTCCAATTATTTTCCACCTAGCTTGTTGTTGCGGTAATAAGCCCGTATGATAACCCGTCATTTACCATATTTTTCCACCAAGCTTGTTGTTTCGGTAATGGTTTACTAGGCGTTGAAAGCCCGTATGATATCCCGCCATTTACCATATTTTTCCAACTAGCTTGTTGTTTCGGTAATGGCTAACTACGTTTTGAAAACCGTTATGATAACCCTCTATGTACCATATTTTTGCCACCAGCTTGTTGTTTCGGTAATGGTTTATTAAATTTTTAAAAGTCCGTATGATTACCCGCCATTTACCTTATTTTCCACCCAGCTTGTTGTTTCGGTAATGGTTTACCAGGCTTTGAAAGTCTGTATGATAACCCGCCATTTACCATATTTTTCCACCTAGCTTGTTGTTTCGGTAATAAAGCCCGTATGACAACCCGCCATTTACCATATTTTTCCACCCAGTTTCTTGTTCCGGTAATGGTTTCCTAAGTTTTGAAAGCATGTATGATAACCCGCCATTTACCATATTTTTACACCTAGCTTGTTGTTTCGGTAATGGTTTATTAAGTTTTAAAAGCCCATATAATAACCCGCCATTTACCATATTTTCCACATAGTTTGTGTTACGGTAATGGTTCACTCAATTTTTAAAGCCCGAATGATAATCCTCCTTTTACCATATTTTTCCACCTAGGTTGTTGTTGCAGTAATAGGTCCGTATGAGAACCCGCCATTTACGATATTTTTCCACCTTACTTGTTATTTTGGTAATGGTTTACTAAGTTTTGAAAGTCTGTATGATGACCCGCTATTTACAATATTTTTCCACCTTGCTTGTTGTTTCGGTAATGGTTAACTAAGCTTTGAAAGCCCGTATGATAACCGGTCATTTACCATATTTTTCCAACGAGCTTGTTGTTTCGGTAATGGTTTACTATATTTTGAAAGCCCGCATGATAACCCACCATTTACCATATTTTTCCACCCAGCTTGTTGTTTCGGTAATGGTTTACTGAAATTTCAAAGCCCGTATGATAACCGCCATTTACCATATTTTTCCAACTAGCTTGTTGTTTCGGTAATGGCTAATTACGTTTTGAAAACCCGTATGTTAACCCTCTATTTTCCATATTTTTCCGACCAGCTTGTTGTTTCGGTAAGGGTTTACTAAGTTTTGAAAGCACGTATGATAATCCACCATTTACCATATTTTTCCACCTAGCTTGTTGTTTCGGTAATGGTTTACTAAGTTCTGAAAGCCTGCATGATAACCCGCCATTTATCTTCTTTTTCCACCTAGCTTGTTTTTCGGTAATGGTTTACTGAAATTTGAAAGCCCGTATGAAAATCGCGATTTACCATATTTTTCCAACTAGCTTGTTCTTTCGGTAACGGTTTATCAAGTTTTAAAACCCCGTATTATAACCCGTCCTTTACCATATTTTTGCACCTAGTTTGTTGTTTCGGTAATAAGCCCGTATGATAACCCGCCATTTTCCATATTTTCCACCTAGCTTGTTGTTGCGGTAATAAGCCCTTATGATAACTCGTCATTTACCATATTTTTCCACCAAACTTGTTGTTTCGGTAATGGTTTAGTAGGCGTTGAAAGTCCGTATGATAACCCGCCATTTACCATATTTTTCCAACTAGCTTGTGGTTTCGGTAATGGCTAACTACGTTTTGAAAATCGGTATGATAACCCTCTATGTACCATATTTTTGCCACCAGCTTGTTGTTTCGGTAATGGTTTATTAAAGTTTTAAAAGCCCGCATGAAAACCAGCCATTTACCATATTTTTCCACCCCAGCTTGTTGTTTCGGTAATGGTTTACTAAGCTTTGAAAGTCTGTATGATAACCCGCCATTTACCATATTTTTCAACCTAGCTTGTTGTTTCGGTAATAAAGCCCGTCTGACAACCCGCCATTTACCATATTTTTCCACCCACTTTCTTGTACCGGTAATGGTTTCCTAAGTTTTGAAAGCCCGTATGATAACCCGCCATTTACCATATTTTTATACCTAGCTTGCTGTTTCGGTAATGCTTTATTATGTTTTAAAAGCCCATATAATAACCCGCCATTTACCATATTTTTCCACCTAGATTGTGTTACGGTAATGGTTTACTCAATTTTTAAAGCCCGAATGATAATCCTCCTTTTACCATATTTTTCCACCTAGGTTGTTGTTGCGGTAATAAGCCCGTATGAGAACCCGCCATTTACCATATTTTTCCACCTTACTTGTTATTTTGGTAATGGTTTACTAAGCTTTGAAAGCCCGTATGATAACCGGTCATTTACCATATTTTTCCACCTTGCTTGTTGTTTCGGTAATGGTTTACTGAAATTTCAAAGCCCGTATGATAACCGCCATTTACCATATTTTTCCAACTAGCTTGTTGTTTCGGTAATGGGAAACTACGTTTTGAAAACCCGTATGATAACCCTCTATTTACCATATTTTTCCGACCAGCTTGTTGTTTCGATAATGGTTTACTAAGTTTTAAAAGCCCGTATGATAAACCACCATTTACCATATTTATGCACCTAGCTTGTTGTTTCGGTAATGGTTTACTGAAATTTCAAAGCCCGTATGATAACCGTCATTTACCATATTTTTCCAACTAGCTTGTTCTTTCGGTAATGGCTAATTACATTTTGACAACCCGTATGTTAACCCTCTATTTACCATATTTTTCCGACCAGCTTGTAGTTTTGGTAATGGTTTACTAAGTTTTGAAAGCCCGTATGATAAACCACCATTTACCATATTTTTCCACCTAGCTTGTTGTTTCGGTAACGGTTTACTAAGTTCTGAAAGCCTACATGATAACTCGCCATTGATCATCTTTTTCCACCTAGCTTGTTTTTTCGGTAATGGTTTACTGAAATTTGAAAGCCCGCATGATAATCGCCAGTTACCATATTCTTCCAAATAGCTTGTTGTTTCGGTAATGGTTTATCAAGTTTTAAAAGCTTGTATTATAACCCGTCATTTAACATATTTTTGCATCTAGTTTGTTGTTTCGGTAATAAGCCCGTATGATAAACCACCATTTACCATATTTTTCCACCCAGCTTGTTGTTTCGGTAATGGTTTACAAGGCTTTGAAAGCCCGTATGATAACCCGCCATTTACCATATTTTTCCACCCAGCTTGTTGTTTCGGTAATGGTTTTCTTAGTTTTGAAAGCCCGTATGAGAACCTGCCATTTACCATATTTTTCCACCTAGCTTGTTGTTGCGGTAGTAAGCCCGTATGATAACCCGTCATTTACCATATTTTTCCACCTAGCTTGTTGTTTCGGTAATGGTTTTCTTAGTTTTGAAAGTCCGTATGATCACCCGCCATTTACCATATTTTTCCAACTAGCTTGTTGTTTCGGTAATGGCTAACTACGTTTTGAAAACCGGTATGATAACCCGGCATTTAGCATATTTTTTCGACCAGCTTGTTGTTTCGGTAATGGTTTACTAGGTTTCGAAAGTCTGTATGATAACCCGCCATTTACAATATTTTTCCACCTAGCTTGTTGTTTCGGTAATAAAGCCTGTATGACAACCCGCCATTTACCATATTTTTCCACCCAGTTTCTTGTTCCGGTAATGGTTTCCTAAGTTTTGGAAGCCCGTATGATAACCCGCCATTTACCATATTTTCATACCTAGCTTGTTGTTTCGGTAATGGTTTATTAAGTTTTAAAAGCCCATATAATAACCCGCCATTTACCATATTTTTCCAACTAGTTAGTGTTACGGTAATGGTTTACTCAATTTTTAAAGCCCGAATGATTATCCTCCTTTTACCATATTTTTCCACCTAGGTTGTTGTTGCGGTAATAAGCCCGTATGAAAACCCGCCATTTACCATACTTTTTCACCTAATTTGTTATTTTGGTAATGGTTTATTAAGTTTGAAAGTCCGTATGATAACCCCGAATTTACCATATTTTTCCACCTAGCTTCTTGTTTCGGTAATGGTTTATTTAGTTTTGAAAGCCCGTAAAATAACCCGCCATTTCCCATATTTTTTCACCTAGCTTGTTGTTTCGGTAATGGTTTACTAAGTTTTAAAAGCCCGTATGATAACCAACCATTTACCATATTTTTCCACCTAGCTTGTGTTTCGGTAATGGTTTACTCAGTTTTTAAAGCCCGTATGATAACCCTCCTTTTACCATATATTTCCACCTACCTTGTTTTTGTGGTAATAAACCCGTATGAGAACCCGCCATTTACCATATTTTCCAGCTTACTTGTTATTTTGGTAATGGTTTACTAAGTTTTGAAAGCCCGTATGATAACCGGTCATTTACCATATTTTTCCACCGAGCTTGTTGTTTCGGTAATGGTTTGCTAAGCTTTGAAACCCCGTATGATAACCGGTCATTTACCATATTTTTCCACCGAGCTTGTTGTTTCGGTAATGGTTTACTATATTTTGAAAGCCCGCATGATAACCCACCATTTACCATATTTTTCCACCCAGCTTGTTGTTTCGGTGATAGTTTACTAAGTTTTGAAAGCCCGTATGATAACCCTCCATCTACCATATTTTTCCACCTAGCTTGTTGTTTCGGTAATGGTTTACTGAAATTTCAAAGCCCGTATGATAATCGTCATTTACCATATTTTTCCAACTAGCTTGTTTCGGTAATGGCTAACTACGTTTTAAAAACCCGTAGGTTAAACCTCTATTTACCATATTTTTCCGACCAGCTTGATGTTTCGGTAATGGTTTACTAAGTTTTGAAAGCCCGTATCATAAACCAACATTTACCATATTTTTCCACCTAGCTTGTTGTTTCGGTAATGGTTTACTAAGTTCTGAAAGCCTGCATGATAACCCGCCATTTTTCATCTTTTTCCACCTAGCTTGTTTTTTCGGTAATAGTGTACTGAAATTTGAAAGCCCGCATGATAATCGCCATTTACCATATTTTTCCAACTAGCTTGTTGTTTCGGTAATGGTTTTCTTAGTTTTAAAAGCCTGTATTATAACCCGTCATTTATCAAATTTTTCCACCTAGTTTGTTGTTTTGGTAATAGTCCCGTATGATAAACCACCATTTACCATATTTATCCACCCAGCTTGTTGTTTCGGTAATGGTTTACTAGGCTTTGAAAGCCCGTATGATAACCCGCCATTTTCCATATTTTTCCACCTAGCTTGTTGTTGCGGTAATAAGCCCGTATGATAACCCGTCATTTACCATATTTTTCCACCAAGCTTGTTGTTTCGGTAATGGTTTGCTAAGCGTTGAAAGTCCTATGATAACCGGCCATTTACCATATTTTTGCACCTAGCTTGTTGTTTCGGTAATGGTTTACTGAAATTTCAAAGCCCGTATGATAACCGTCATTTACCATATTTTTACAACTAGCTTGTTCTTTCGGTAATGGCTAATTACATTTTGACAACCCGTATGTTAACCCTCTATTTACCATATTTTTCCGACCAGCTTGTTGTTTCGGTAATGGTTTACTTAGTTTTGAAAGCCCGTATGATAAACCACCATTTACCATATTTTTCCACCTAGCTTGTTGTTTCGGTAATGGTTTACTAAGTTCTGAAAGCCTGCATGATAACTCACCATTGATCATCTTTTTCCACCTAGCTTGTTTTTTCGGTAATGGTTTACTGAAATTTGAAAGCCCGCATGATAATCGCCAGTTACCATATTTTTCCAACTAGCTTGTTGTTTCGGTAATGGTTTATCAAGTTTTAAAAGCCTGTATTCTAACCCGTCATTTACCATATTTTTCCACCCAGCTTGTTGTTTCGGTAATGGTTTTCTTAGTTTTGAAAGTAAGAATGAGAACCCGCCATTTACCATATTTTTCCACCTAGCTTGTTGTTGCGGTAGTAAGCCCGTATGATAACCCGTCATTTACCATATTTTTCCAGCAAGCTTGTTTTTTCGGTAATGGTTTACTAGGCGTTGAAAGTCCGTATGATCACCCGCCATTTACCATATTTTTCCAACTAGCTTGTTGTTTCGGTAATGGCTAACTACGTTTTGAAAACCGGTATGATAACCCTCTATGTACCATATTTTTTCAACCAGCTTGTTGTTTCGGTAATAGTTTATTAAGTTTAAAATGCCCGTATGATAACCCGCCATTTACCATATTTTTCTACCCAGCTTGTTGTTTAGGTAATGGTTTACTAGGCTTTTAAAGTCCGTATGATAACCCGCCATTTACCATATTTTTCCACCTAGCTTGTTGTTTCGGTAATAAGCCCGTATGACAACCCGCCATTTACCATATTTTTCTATCTAACTTGTTATTTGGTAATGGTTTATTAAGTTTGAAAGTCCGTATGATAACCCGCTATTTACCATACTTTTCCACCTAGCTTGTTGTTTCGGTAATGGTTTATTAAGTTTTCAAAGCCCGTATAATAAGCCGCCATTTACCATATTTTTCCACCTAGTTTGTGTTACGGTAATGGTTTTCTCAATTTTTAAAGCCCGAATGATAATCCTCCTTTTACCATATTTTTCCACCTAGGTTGTTGTTGCGGTAATAAGGCAGTATGAAAACCCGCCATTTCCCATACTTTTTCACCTAACTTGTTATTTTGGTAATGGTTTATTAAGTTTGAAAGTCCGTATGATAACCCCCATTTACCATATTTTTCCACCTAGCTTCTTGTTTCGGTAATGGTTTATTTAGTTTTTAAAGTCCGTACAATAACCCGCCATTTCCCATATTTTTTCACCTAGCTTGTTGTTTCGGTAATGGTTTACTAAGCTTTTAAAGCCCGCATAATAACCCACCATTTACCATATTTTTCCACCCAGCTTGTTGTTTCGGTAATAGTTTACTAAGTTTTGAAAGCCCTTATGATAACTCTCCATTTACCATATTTTTCCACCTAGCTTGTTGTTTCGGTAATGGTTTTCTTAGTTTTGAAAGCCCGTATGATAACCCGCCATTTCCCATATTTTTCCACCTAGCTTGTTGTTGCGGTAATAAGCCCGTATAATAACCCGTCATTTACCATATTTTTCCACCAAGCTTGTTGTTTCGGTAATGGTTTACTAGGCGTTGAAAGTCCGTATGATAACCCGCCATTTACCATATTTTTCCAACTAGCTTGTTGTTTCGGTTATGGCTAACTACGTTTTGAAAACCGTTATGATAACCCTCTATGTACCATATTTTTCGACCAGCTTGTTGTTTCGGTAATGGTTTATTAAGTTTTAAAAGCCCGTTTGATAACCCTCCATTCACCATATTTTTCCATCCAGCTTGTTGTTCCGGTAATGGTTTAAGCCCGTATAATAACCCGCCATTTACCATATTTTTCCACCTAGTTTGTGTTACGGTAATAGTTAACTCAGTTTTTAAAGCCCGAACGATAATCCTCCTTTTACTATATTATTCCAGGTAGGTTGTTGCGGTAATAAGCCCGTATGAGAACCCGCCATTTACCATATTTTTCCACCTAACTTGTTATTTTGGTAATTTTTTATTAAGTTTGAAAGTCCGTATGATAAACCGCCATTTACCATATTTTTGCACCTAGCCTCTTGTTTCGGTAATGGTTTATTCAGTTTTTAAAGCCCGTACATTAACACGCCATTCCCATATTTTTCCACCTAGCTTGTTGTTTCGGTAATTGTTTACTAAGTTTTTAAAGCCCGTATGATAACCCTCCTTTTACCATATTTTTCCACCTAGCTTGTTGTTGCGGTAATAAGCCCGTATGAGAACTCGCCATTTACCATATTTTTCCACCTTACTTGTTATTTTGGTAATGGTTTACTAAGTTTTGAAAGTCCGTATGATAACCGGCCATTTCCCATATTTTTCCACCTAGCTTGTTGCGGTAATAAGCCCGTATGATAACCCTCCTTTTACCATATTTTTCCACCTAGCTTGTTGTTGCGGTAATAAGCCCGTATGAGAACCCGCCATTTACCATATTTTTCCACATTACTTGTTATTTTGGTAATGGTTTACTAAGTTTTGAAAGTCCGTATGACGACCCGCTATTTACCATATTTTTCCACCTATCCTGTTGTTTCGGTAATGCTTTACTAACTTCTGAAAGCCCGTATGATTACCTGCCATTTACCATATTTTTCCACCTAGCTTGTTTTTTCGGTAATGGTTTAGTGAGTTTTGAAAACCCGTATGATAACCGCCATTTACCATATTTTTCCACCTAGCTTGTTGTTTCGGTAATGGCTAACTACGTTTTGAAAACCCATATGATAACCCTCCATTTACCATATTTCTCCACCAAGATTTTGTTTCGGTAATGGTTTATTTAGCTTTAAAAGCCCGTATAATAAGCCGCCATTTACCATTTTTTTTTCTATCTAGGTTGTTGTTTCGGTAATGGTTTACTAAGTTTTGAAAGTCCGTATGATAACCCACCATTTACCATATTTTTTCACCTATCCTGTTGTTTCGGTAATGCTTTACTAAGTTCTGAAAGCCCGTATGATAACCGCCATTTACCATATTTTTCCACCTAGCTTGTTGTTTCGGTAATGGCTAACTACGTTTTTTAAACCCGTATGATAACCCTCCATTTACCATATTTCTCCACCAAGTTTGTTGTTTCGGTAATGGTTTATTTAGCTTTTAAAGCCCTTATGATAAGCCGCCATTTACCATTTTTTTTCTATCTAGCTTGTTGTTTCGGTAATGGTTTACAAAGTTTTGAAAGTACGTATGATAACCCGCCATTTACCATATTTTTCCACCTAGCTTGTTGTTTCGGTGATAAGTCCGTATGATAACCCGCCATTTACCATATTTTTCCACCTAGCTTGTTGTTTCGGTAATGGTTTATTAAGTTTTCAAAGCCCGTATAATAAGCCGCAATTTACCATATTTTTCCACCTAGTTTGTGTTACGGTAATGGTTTTCTCAATTTTTAAAGCCCGAATGATAATCCTCCTTTTACCATATTTTTCCACCTAGGTTGTTGTTGCGGTAATAAGCCCGTATGAAAACCCGCCATTTACCATACTTTTTCACCTAACTTGTTATTTTGGTAATGGTTTATTAAGTTTGAAAGTCCGTATGATAACCCCCATTTACCATATTTTTCCACCTAGCTTCTTGTTTCGGTAATGGTTTATTTAGTTTTTAAAGTCCGTACAATAACCCGCCATTTCCCATATTTTTTCACCTAGCTTGTTGTTTCGGTAATGGTTTACTATATTTTGAAAGCCCGCATAATAACCCACCATTTACCATATTTTTCCACCCAGCTTGTTGTTTCGGTAATAGTTTACTAAGTTTTGAAAGCCCTTATGATAACCCTCCATTTACCATATTTTTCCACCTAGCTTGTTGTTTCGGTAATGGTTTAATCAGCTTTGAAGGCCCGCATGATAACCGGTCATTTACCATATTTTTCCACCGAGCTTGTTGTTTCGGTAATGGTTTACTATATTTTGAAAGCCCGCATAATAACCCATCATTTACCATAGGTCATTCTTAGTCCCAACACATAAATCTGGAAGCAAAGACGACCCTTTCAACTATCGAGGAATTTCTCTGAACTGCTGTTTGTCTAAAGTATTTTGAATAGCAGATTGAGTAATCTGATGAAAGACCAACTTTTCCTTCACAATTTGGACTTAGAGTAAACCAAATGATAGCTTATTTATTCTTAAAACACTCATAAATAAGAGAGTACATAAGGATCGAAAAAGAATTTATGCATGTTTCGTCGAATTTAGAAAAGCATTCGACTCTTTATGGAGGAAAGGATTCCTATATGAATTAACCAAAACTGGAATTGACATAAACATATATTAAACTGTAAAAAATACCAATTCACTGACACTAGATCATTTATAAAAACTGATGGTGTGAATTCGGAATATTTCAAAATTAATTAAGGTGTTCGTCAAGGGGATTCATTCAGCACTTCACTTTTTAATATATTCACAAACGACTTAGCTTTCAATCAGAAGAGTCATCACCCCTAGAACTAATAGCAACAAAAAAATTAGAAGTTTATTATACGCTGATGGTCTTCTAATTCTATCAGAATCTAAAGAAAGAAAAAAACTAAAAAGACAAAAACCATGATTTTTCACCAAAATTTAGTTTTATCAAAATCAGATCCTTGTTTTACAAAAACAAAGAGATTGAAAATATAAATGAATATAAGTTCATTGGTTGTATCTTAAAAAGTAATGACAATCTCAATCCTGTATGGAGGATTTGGCTAAAAAGCCAAAAAAAGTCTTGTTTTTTTTTTAATCCAAAACTATGTCACCGGGAAATCTACTAATATCTGTTTCAAATAATCTATTTTGATACCCTTGTAATACCAATACTCACATTTAATTTAGAAGTTTCTTATATGGATGAATATATAGCACAATATAGAGCCAAA
>MJUU01040424.1:4815-40412 GCA_002080025.1 Modiolus philippinarum
CTGCTCGTGTGCTCATTTCGCTGCTCGTGCTGCTCGCGTGCTCATCTCGGGAATATTGCTGCTGCTGCTGCAGCCGCTGTGTGGTGGGAAGAGCGATAAATTCGCTGTTTAAAGACATGCTCATGCTGCTCGTTTTCACTGCTCGTGTGCTCATTTCGCTGCTCGTACTGCTCGCGTGCTCATCTTGGGAATTCAGCGGTAAGTGGTGGTGGTGACAAGTGCCTTGTGGTGGGAAAAGCTATAAATTAGCCAGTTAAAGGTGCTCATTCCGCTGCTCGTTTTCACTGCTCGTGTGCTCATTTCGCTGCTCGTGCTGCTCGCATGCTCATCTCGGGAATATTGCTGCTGCTGCTGCCGCGGCTGTGCGGTGTGAAAAGTGACAAATTCGCTGTTTAAAGGCATGCTCATGCTGCTCGTTTTCACTGCTCGTGTGCTCATTTCGCTGCTCGTACTGCTCGCGTGCTCATCTTGGGAATTCAGCGGTAAGTGGTGGTGGTGACAAGTGCCTTGTGGTGGGAAAAGCTATAAATTAGCCAGTTAAAGGTATGCTCACACTGCTCGTTTTCACTGCTCGTGTGCTCATTTCGCTGCTCGTACTACTCGCGTGCTCACCTCCGGAATTTGAGAGGAGGATTTGGGCCTTAAAGGGAGAGGAGGAGTAAAAAAAGACAATAGTAACATTTTTTTAATTTATTTTTTATTTTTAGGAACCTCCCAACACCTATTCCCTAACCCATGACTGCTTCATGACGGGGAAAATAAATATGTATATGTGTATATTAGTTGATTATTTATTGCTGAATTGAAAGAAATCATACAAATAATGACAAAAAAATTAATAATACACAGAACGTGGTAAAACGAGAAACAGGTGCAATAGCTGGGGTAACGTTAGGACAATACAAAACATGGACTCCAGAGTGCACAAAACAAAGGGAGATAACTATGATCGGGGTAAGAAACAAAAGGGTAAAAGGGTATCACAAAAATACGATACCAATGCAATGGTTGGGTTGAGGTTATATGTTAAACAATATAGATCAGAAAATCATATAGAAAAGATTAAGGTACTGGACAGAGACCAATTAAAAACTCCCACACCAAGGCTTAATCAAACAACATAAGAGTTATAAGAGGAGGCAATAAAACAGGTTAAAACAATAGAATGACCGCTTATTTAAGATGACATTGTTGCCCATTCATCTATTAAAATAGACAACGTAAACATCTGCGAGGGATACATCTCTTGATTATTGTTTTTATTTTAATTATGCCATTGTGACCTTTTTATGAATAAAAGTGTAAGTTATTGTAATGTATTGATCTTTCTTTTTAATCCCTTCAATGATGACAATTTAATTCATGCATCTGCACGGTTGAACGCATCGGTTTGCAAAACATCTGTTTTGTTTGTTCTTGCATTCTCCTAGGGTAACTCTTTATTCTTCCGCAAAAAACGCAATTCTATCTCTTTCCACCTTTCGTTCTGCATTGCCTAAGTATCTCCAAAAACTACAATTACGCTTTGTTTAACACAATTGAAAAGTCTTTTATAGTATTTGTATATTATTGATTATTGCACAATACCTCATCTTTATTTATTAACTTCTGGTTTTAAATTTATACATTACTGTTCTTATTCTTTTTATCACATCTATATTTATACTCAAATCAATATAAATCTGGCTAAGCGATATTGCAATACCAATCCAATCATCCTCTACAAACCTGTTCCCAGTACCACCTATAGTAAATGTTTATAATACTTTTCAACTTCCACAAGGAAACAGAAAAATTAAACCCCGCCCCGTTTTATCAGGACGAAACAGGACGCCATTTTGATTTTCGAGAATCTGAAATACATATTGGTCAATAGTCTTCTGCGCATGCATTCTCCTCACTGCGCAAGCGTACTCCTCACTTCGCCCCAAGAACTATCTATAGAGCTAGGCTATTCCATAGCCTAGCTAATAAGCATAACAGTAAATTAGGATTCAGAAACAAGCTGGAATCCGCTTATACAAATCTGTCTCCTTAAAGACGACTTTGATAAATAATTATATATGTAATAAGCATGAAAGTGATGTTGACATATACTAGCTATAACATTAGAAGGAAAAAGATACAAATGTAATAAAGAAAAAAAAACACGACACTATATGGATGAAATGAGTCAAAAAATAAGTAAAAGCAATTTAGTCTATTTCAGGTAATAAACCTCTTGCTTTTCATAATGAATTTTTT
Source organism: Modiolus philippinarum (assembly GCA_002080025.1). NCBI lineage: Eukaryota > Metazoa > Mollusca > Bivalvia > Mytilida > Modiolidae > Modiolus > Modiolus philippinarum. The sequence continues at coordinate 7,060 of MJUU01040424.1, forward strand.
AACTTTAAGGAAAATCTCCCTATTTTGGTCTAAATTTAGTGTATCTGAACCAAATAAAAGAAGTTTCGAGTTTATATTTCGTGTACAGTTTATTGTAAAAATGAATTCGTTACGTATGTTAAGACAATTTGGGCAATTAAGTAAGAAATGGACAGTCGTTTCAATTTGTCCACAAGTACAATTTGGAGATTCTACAAGGTTGCGACTGAAAAGGTGTTCGTTTAGAGAACTACTTCCAAGTCTCAACCTTGTGTGCAGAATCTGACCAAGTCTTGAACCAACGTAGTAATATTCTGGACATTTACAAGATTGCTGATTAATCTTGTTTTAAAATATATCAACTGAAGGGGAGTTACGGATCTCCTCCTTTAACTTATTCCATAGTTTTATGGTAGAAGGTAGAAAGTATTCTGCATAAAAGCTCGTATTTGTACGGATTTCCGAAATATTTTTCGATTGTCGTGTGTAATGTGCATGTAAATTTTCAACGAGAGAAGGTACACAGTTTTGTAAGTAGCCAGGAGTTAAATGATTTACCATTTTATAAAAAAGCAGCAATCTGTGTTTCTCTCTTCTACCTTTCAACGATTCCCATCCCGTTTCCTCATATAGTTTTTTAATTGCGGTTAATTTAGTACCTCCCGTAACGATTCGTATTGCTTCTATTTGTACATTTTCAATTTTATTTACAAGACCAAGATTGTTATTGTCCCAAACGACGTCCCCGTATTCTAAAATTGGTCTTATGTACGAGACATAAATGTTTTCCAATGTAAATCTATCGAGGATAAACCGGAATTAGCCTTTTATATGCTTTCTTTACTATATATTCGATATGGTCGTGACACAAACCATTATTTGAGAAGTACATCCCCAAGTGTTTATGACTAGTTACTTCTTGTATTCTACAATTATTCATATATGAGGGGGCATGAACAGGTTTGTGAAAATTTCGAGAAACTAGTAAGGATTGCCAAATTACATGTCACCATGGTAACTTACATATTCGATTAATCATTGTCAACAGTAATGCATATATTCACGTAGAGATATCTGTCAATCGCTAAAATACCTCGGACCTATTTGACATACATTTATGACCTCTGACACTGCTCTGCGGACGAGGAATTATTTTCGAAAAAGCTATCCAGGGTATTAAATCGGTATCTTTATAACTATCAAAATGTCGATGTCTCTATCATGGCGGATGGTTACGTTCTTTTCCCCTACAGTTTCACGGACCGAGTAGACAGTATACTATTATAAGATCAGAAATTTACCAAAGTTAGAATTAATTGAAAGTGGTTAAATAGGCTAAGGAGTATCTCCCTTTGAATAGCCCGGTCCTTAGACGGTTTTCAGCTTTCGATTTGTGTACTGACCTCAACCAATGCCTCACCATGATGAACTGTTGATAGTAACCATTTACCAGGGAATTTCAAAGTGCAGAACTGACCCGATTATTAGTGGATACTTTGAAAATTCCCCTACTGAAAGCCACTGAAAGTTTTCTGGGTTTTTGCATTTGTACTCTGGATTTTTAATTTCATATGAAATCGGTTTTTCAAATGGTGGTAATTGTTTAAATAGGAGAGGAAAACTGTTGTTTTGTTTATATATAAAAAGAACGGCTACGTGAAATCAGCTATTAATTTAAAGCAAAATCCTTAAATCAACAAAAAGTGCTTTCTATGAAGTAAGTGAGCAACTAACCCGTCAATCCTAGAGATTAGTCCAAATACAACAACTTTTAAAACAACAAGAGAAAAATGAAGACAAAAATATATTTACAACAAGTATACCAAAAAAACTAGGGTAGAGACTAGGCCTCGGGATCATAAAAATTTAAGACTGCTTATATAGACAGCCTTCCTGTCAAAGACAATAGCTTCAATTTAAGCTGTTCTAAGATTATGCATGATCCCCAATACGGACTTTCGAGATAGGAACTCTCGTGTAATTAAAGGCGAAAAGGATCTCCTCAAATACCAGTCAGAAGGGTAACCGGAATCCAGAACTATTGAATATAAAAACAAACTATTTATGAAATTGAAGTGCACTTATAATTTGTCCTGCATGACAATTATTTAACTAAACTTTAATCGACGAAAAACCATTAATCTACAAATAGATTAAATATAAATCACCCTTAGCTCAACAGTGTTCATTAATTATTGTGCGGTTACTTATGCGGATGTAAACTTGGATTCTATTGGCTGATTAACCACCTGCTAAATAACCATGTCCGCCCTATCAATAATCATGATAATGTAGTGTTCACCTACACCAAAGTCATTCAAAAGCGTAAAGAATTGTACATAAGGACAAAATTCACAAACATGCAGTAAGCATGGATAAATAAACATATCGAAATTAAACATAGTTTAGTTCCACGTAATGTAAAACTAATTTCAGCCTGATATTTACATTAAAAATTAAAATGTGAAATACATCTATACTTGGAATAACATGTAAATTATATGAAATATTTTATTTGCATTCATTTTCAAAGGTTTTCGCTCCATGTATTACGAAAACGCCATTTAAACTTTACACAACATGAAAAATCATTACACCATTCGGTAACGCGGTCAGTCGACATAGCGTTTATGTGTGTAATCGTGTAGTTAAATGTAGGTCATTTTGTAATTTCTTCGTTAAACGCAAACTCGCAGAAAATGTTATCATGCGAGGTCCTGACGGTCGCTTGCCGTTCAACGATTTTCGACACTATCTAAATAATCATATTAGTGGTTCAATGCATGATTGATAACTTATAGTGATTCCATCTCAAGGTATTGATGTATTGATTTTTTTCGTATAATACACAAAAATGTTGTCGGAGTGAACACGACTCAAAATTCCCGTATTCAGGATAAAATTTTATTTGAAAAATAAAATTAAACTTGAACACTAAGCATTAGACAGTTCATGATACCGAAGCCAGGTGCACCGGTAGAGTAAGCATCTCCTGTTTCTTATAAGACACACGCCGTGTTGAACATATTACCTCCGGTAGAAGTCAAATTCGGTAAATGAAGAAGTAAAAAAACAAACTGTCAAAGGGGAAGATCTCTGCATATTGATCAACACGTTCATGATGTCGACCATTAAATAGAAATTGGAATTATCTGTCTTTCTGTGTGTATATTTCAAATTATTTTTCACTGGATAATCATGAAACAGAGTGACAGAGGAGTATTGATTAAATGCACATTAAAAATACTTCCAGTCTTGGCAAATCACACAACTCGAAAATTATAATAAATTCTAATTCTGTACATGGACATTTTTTATTCTGCTTCCTATTGATGTACATGATTTCTCTCTAACATTTTTGCACAATGTCTCCTCATATGAATAAATGTAGTTTATCAAGAATTACCTACCATACCCTACATGTAAAAGTTTGACTAAACATGTTGATAACACAGGGAATTTTTGTGCACACGTGTTTGTGTTTATCATTTCCATGGCCATTTCTAGAAACTATTGTCTTCTTCCTATTTTAATACTAAATGTTATTTCATTTTACACTAAAGTATTTCAAAGACTCAGAATCGCATTTCGGTCAGTGTCTAAATCTAATAAAAAGTCTGACGTTTTAGATTTAAATGTTGATTTTATTTGTTTTTTAACAAGAAAGGTTAGTGTGCCTCCAAAAGTAACCATGAGGCCTTCAACAATGTCCTTGCTCATACCTCAAAGTAAGTTCAAGACGGCCCATAGCACAGGTTTGAGAGGAATTTATTACTAATTGTCGAGCGTCACTACATCTCTGCTTATCATCATCCATGAATACGGGGTTGTCAACAAATAGAAAATAAACTGGCAATGTGTTCTTACATTGTCATCCGTTGATCGAAAAAAGGTTAACAGAGGACAATCACAACACTTAAAAAACCACAGGACACGCATCGAGTCAAAAGTAAGAAAACTTGGCATAATAAAATAGTAAGATGTGTGCACAATAAACAGTTCGTCAGAATAAAAATTTGATATTAAAAAAATAAAAAGCCAAAATTTTAAAATATGATAGTGCATGCATATGAGAAATTCTCTCACGCACAAGTACACCATTACTGAAATGTATATAGAGCATACATGAATCCCGCTCATGAAACAAATTTCAAAGAAATGCTGATAAAAGTATGTTTTGCGGATCCCCTTTAGAGCCTTTCCAGTGTTCTAGGTCAATCCCATTTCACTAGAATTAAGTGAAAATATTAAGTTTATATAAAGACCCTGGAAGAAAACGACATAAATTAAGAAATCCGACAATCTGATTCAATAGTAAATATACATATTCATATACGAAATCTTCAAAAAGTCAGTATGGTTCAACGTCGCCTTTTGTAATTATGGCCAACATGTTGTACCTTTTAAACATTTTTTATACAACCGCAAAAATTTTGCGGTCGTATTATGGTATGGCGCTGGCGTCGGCGTCGGCGTCTGTGGACAGCATAACTTTGGTTCTAATGAACGGATTGTTATCAAATTTTAGTATGATGTTTGTTCGCACAAGCTTAAGCCCGAGTCTTATTTTTGCGTTCCCTGCCCCACCCGTTTTTGAAAAAGAGGCAAAAAAGGGGCCGAAAAGGGTTAAATTAGGTATTTTCGTGTCTGTGGACAGCATAATTTTGGTTCTTTGCAAATTTTAGTATGATGTTTCTTGGAACATTCCCAAGAAATGTTTTTTTAGTTTTTGGCCCCACCCATTTCAATTTCAGAATTTAGGCCAAAAAAGGATTAAATTGGGTGTTTTCACATATTTTACTGTAGAATCTTTATTATTTATCGGATTTTGATGAGGTATCTTTCAGTGTACTCCTTAGAAAATTTCCAATCTGGAATATTTTCCAACGGATTTCACGTGGCATGTACCGTTCACGAGATAAATGGGGCCCAAAAGGGGCGAATTTCAAAAATTTTTCATCAGATTTCAATGGGATTTTTTTCTTTTGATTCCTCTCATTTTAAGCTTTCAGTGAGATGTCAACAGATTTGGTGTACCTCTTTCAGTTTCTGAGCAATAACGGGTCAAAGGGACCCGAATTGCAATTTTTAGAAATATGCGAAATCTTATTTTAGATCAGATTTTAATGGGATTTTTTTCTTTGGATTCCTCTCAATGCAAGCTTTCAGTAGTAAGTCAACAGATTTGATGTATATATTACCGCTTCCGGGCTATAAGGGGTCAAAATTGCAATTATTACAAATATGTGAAATCTTAGTTTTTCATCAGATTTTGACGGGATTTTATTCCTTGCGTTCCTCTCATTGTAAGCTATAAGTAGTATTCATTGGATTTGATGTAGCTCATATCATTTCCGAGCTATAAGGGGTCAGAGGGGCCAAAATTGCAATTAAAAGAAATATGCGAAATCCTTATTTTTCATCAGATTTTGATGGGATTTTTTTCTTTGGATTATTCTCATTGTAAGCTTTATTTTTACTATTTTGGGTCCAGCTTATTACTGTATCAAGCCTTTTTTTTGTGTCCATCTAATTACTGTGTCAAGCTGTTTACTGCGTCCAAATTTGCTCTAAATTACACTTTTTTAAATTTCAGTGGTCGACATGCTGCGGTCGTATCACGCTGCGCTCTGCGTGGCCCTTTATTTGTTCTAAACGATAATCTTATAATAATCATTGTGACAGACAAATTTCATTTTCCTAGTAAGATCTCTTGTTTTTCAATATATCAGTTTTTTAAGCTGTTAAGCAGCTTTATACCGTTGCTTTCGGTCTAGACTAGACACTAGCCAGATGTACCTAGCAGACATCACATACGCAACAAAGTAGTTCATGTCTGGCAGTAGTTTGTGAGAAACTAATCATCAAATTCAAAGTATTTCCTTTGAAAATGTTCAGACTGAAAGTATATGCAGTTCTTACAAAAAACAGCATGAAAATGTAGCTTTATTTGACATTCGTAATTCACGATTCGGTTCATTTATAAAAAAATTCCCGCGGTGCGCTATAATTTTTTACAAGTTTTGTATGAATGAAAGCATAGTAACTTCTACGATCACCTAAAAAATTGTAATAAGCTGCATAAATCATTTAAAAAGGTTTAAACATATTCATTTTCTCGGCCCGTTTTCCAATGTTTACATCTTCTGGACATGTGTGCGCATGCGTGTACCTCCAGCGTTGGAGAGTGCCTTACTTATTTACATTGTACGGCTCGTCTGCAAATGCCGTTTTTGAAAAGAATTTAAAAAATAATTCATTGTAGGATAAACTAGACATCAGTGAGATGGTATCCATCTCTGTGGGCCCCGCTCCAAGTGTGACCTAGAGGTCAAGGGTCATCAAATATTGTCCGTGACATGTCACCTTGAAGCAATCTATCCACATACGAAATATCAAAAGCCTATCTCAAAAGAATAAAAAGTAATAGCCCAGACACGACTTTGTCATTGAAAAAAGCATGAATGTGATCCTGAGGTCAAAGGTCAAGGTCAGAGGTCACCAACCAAGGTATGCGACACATCATCTTGGGGTGATCTATCTACATGCCAAATATCAAAAGCCTATCTCAAAAGAGAAAAAAGTTATGGACAGGATTGTTTCGGACGGACGGACGGACGGACAGACTGATTAATATAGGGCGTCCGCCACAAAGTGGCGGGGCCCTAACTAACACTCAACTTGTAACTCATCGTACTGAACTCTTATACAAAATATTTGCCTAATATCTGCAAGCATTACGAAAAAAAGTGCGGAAAACTGTTATTTTAGTGAAATGTTCTAAGTCCAAGGGCCGTAACTTGGTCAAAAATCATCGGACCAATACGAAACTTAAACTTGACTTGTAACTCACATACAAAATATTAGCCGAATATCTGCAAGCATTACGAAAAAAAAGTGCGGAAAACTGTTATTTTAGTGAAATGTTCTAAGTCCAAGGGCCGTAACTTGGTCAAAAATCAGCGGACCAATACGAAACTTAAACTTGACTTGTAACTCATCATACCTAACTAACATACAAAATATTAGCCGAATATCTGCAAGCGTATTGGAAAAAAGTGTGGAAAACTGATTTTGTTACGGACAGACGGACGCACGGACAGACTGATTACTATAGGGCGTCCGCCACAAAGTGGCGGGGCCCTAAATATATGACCTTTTAAATCTTTTGAATTTACATTGAACCATTATGCGAATGTATTAAAAATGAATTATTGGTACAGTTTCAAACTTTATCTTGGACTCCGTACTAGATTGCGACCGACTTCTCTATGCAAGCGTAATCAAGTATGTTTTGGGTAATGGCGAACTTCGCTGATTTGCAACAATTGGGGGAAACTGCTCGCTTGCAGACCATTTATCACTTGCAGTATTTTCCTCTTTTGTTTCAATTCATTTTGCACCAATTCGGAAGCAGGAATGGAATAATTTCTAGCAATGGACGGATGTAAGAAAACATCAATCATTAATCCAAACAACACAGAGCCTCATCCGACAGAGGCTTAGTACGAACCAAATGCTTATGAACCCGATCAATGTGATTTCGAGACGTTTCGGCCGCAACAACATGACTGCACTGTCTGCAGGATACCACAAGATTTTTGTGTTTGGAACTGAACTTCAATTTCGTCGCATTTACGTTGATTGAACTAGAAAAAATTTCTATAAAAATATGCAAACAAAAATCAAGTCATTCAGAATAAATACTAATCTTCATGGGGAAAGCAAAATTCCCTTAAGTTACACATTAGTAAGCCTTTCTGAGACGCATTGACATCGTTTCTGTTGGAAGTGCAATAAACTGGAAATGTAGATGAACCTGGAACATCATAAAAGATGTTAAGTCATTCTGGGAATTAAAGGCGCTTGAAAACCACATATTCATTTGAATTGTAATAAAGCAAACAACATATGTGATCAAAAGATAAAACCCCATATATCTTATGTTGTTCAAGGCATTTTTGATTTTTCAACAAATTATATTATTTGTAAAAAAAAGTCAGATCAGATCTTTTCCTACCCTACCTCACATTTGTTTTTTAAAATACATGTCTAGAAGTTCTAACATTGATAAAATGCTTAACAGCTTTCCAGCGTCCAGCGCTTTGATTCAAAATAATTCTCAATTTAATCCCTCACGATCTCCTCTCAAGACTTAACCGCCGCTATAAATCGCTAAGTCTTTTTTATCGGCCTACCCGAATAACAAGCGTAAAAGTCGAAACCACCTTAAAAGTAAATACATAAATTGAAGAAGTCAGAATCTGCATTCAAAAGAGTTATTTTGGAAGTATTCGCTAGCTTGAGCTAAATATCCTTCGCTTTAAGATTTATTTTTCCATACATATTTTGGAGTTTTTGCAAGTAACTCCATTCGGCTCTCGGGGCCAATACAGCTAACCTCGAATCTATACAGGGCCAATACAGCTAACCTCGAATCTATACAGGGCCAATACAGAAACAGACAGTTAATAACACTATAATATCCACCTAAGAGATGCATATTGACCGACATCGATATGCATTTCTTGGTCGATATAACATCATACTGACCAAGTACAAAGGCTACAATTGTTATATTATTAATTGAGTTGATGCACATTAGCCATTTCTTTGGCGTGTTTGGTAATGAACATATTCTTTTTTACTATCCTAATTTTGAAAATTTCCATTGATTTCTTTTATAAGTATTTTAATATGTTCTTTCATATACTTCCTACATTTCAAAAATTGTGATTCATTAACATCCTGGTTATCTGAAGAATAGTCAATCAATAGAAGATGAAGTAAACAAAGAATTTCTTGTTTAGTATATTTCCAATGAACATGGCAGTTAATCAGTCTACAATTCGCTTTAACATGCCTTATCAAAATTTACATTTGTACTGGTTATGATACATTAATTTAAACTCTAAATGGCCTTTTTAGGTGAAACGAACTAGAATTTAATTTTGACCTATTTTTAGTAGTTTTAACATGCAATATCACCCATACAATCAGTCGTTTTTTGATGCAACCTTGCATAATATAGGGGGTCATGTGATTATGTTCTGTCCAACGAAATAGCATGAAAAATATCTGATTAATAATATTTTATGTTAATAACTGATGACTTAAGATACAGTGTGAATTGGCCATTTAATATAACCGAAGTTTTTTCTAGATAAAAAAATGATATAACTGAAAATTAGATAGGAATTTTATTTTTTCTAGGATGCCTTAGCATGTACTTCGACGCTCACTGGATAAGTGACTTAGATTTTGACTATTATGTGAAAGATTTGAAGAATCAAAGTATTATTGAAAGACAATGGCTTCAACCAAAAATACAGAACGGTATTGAAAGTGAAAACAGAGGCATCTTACTGTTAGCAGGGATGGGATATGGTAAATCATCTATCATATCAAATATTGTTTGTGCAGATAGAACCTCGCCGTGGTATCAACATCGTCTACAAGTGTTGGCCTATCACATGTGTAGATATGACATCAAACTGTCAACAAGACCCGGTGTTTTCATTCGCAATTTAGCAGGAAAAGTTATTTCGACTATCCCTCAAATTGGTAATGTCATTCTATCTGATGATCGAGCTTTAGCGTTTTTACAGGGTACTAAATGTGACGAAGATCCATTATCATGTTTAGAATTTTCTATTTTGAAGCCTTTTCAAAGTTTTTCTACTAACCGTACATACCTTATTATTATTGATGCACTGGATGAGTGTGATATAAAGGGATTCAACAATCTGGTGAGTTTATTTTATAAGAAAATTCCATTCTTTCCAAAATATGTTAAATTTCTTTTTACATCCAGGAGTATTGAGCATTTGGTTTATAGATTCATAGACTTAAATCGGATAGACCTTGAAAGTTTTATACAAGAAAATATAGTAGATATAAGGAATTTTATTGAAAAGACGTCAAATTTATCAGATGCAGATATTGTTCAATTGGTTCAAGTTTCAGAACGAAATTTTCTTCATGTTAAATTGTATTTGCAACATTGTCAACAACGAGGAATCGAAAGCTGTGACAGCGTCCCAGGAAGTCTTGAAAAATTGTATATGCTTAATTTTGAAAGGGTTTTTGGCGAAAACGCTGAATTATTTGAGGAATTTCTTCATATTTTTGAAGTGTTATGTTCTTTACAAAGTCCGATTGAGGAAGATAAACTGCTTAATATTGCTGGTGTACTTGAAGATCGGACGAAAAGGAAAGCTCTTCGCATTTTAGGAAACGAACTTGGACATTTTGTCAAGAATTCAAACGGATTGCTGTCTTTTCAACATAAATCACTGAGTGACTTTCTTACCAATTCGTCCAGAAACCATCTAAATTTTTATGTTGATCGGACAAAAGGCCATAAACGTTTTGCTGATTATTTGCTTAAGTCATTGAACTTGACGAAAATGGACAACCTCATCGAAATTGTACATCACGTTTCTCTGTCAGGTGATATAGAATATGAAAATTGGTTATTGGAATATTCGAGCGAAATGGGAAAAGGTAGTATTGAATCGAACTTTACGTATTTGTATGACTCAGCAAGGCAGATAAATGATTTTCATACCATCAAATTGCTGATTAGATTAGTAATTCCATCCGTTGATTCAAACATAAATTTTGAGAAAAATATTTCGATGGCAGCTTTTATTGCTGTTGAAAATGGAAATTACGAATCGTTAAAAGCGTTCTTAGAATATGGAGCAAACGTTTGCTATAAAAATTTGCAATCATTTGATTATATTTACCTTCCCGCAAGGTTCCTTCAGATTTGTAAATATGAACTACTTTGTGGATATAATTTACTGCATGTAGCAGCACAGCGAGGATATATGAAGATTGTTAAATATTTAATATCATTAGAGCCTTCATTGTTGTATGATAAAAACAGTATGAATCTTAATCCATTCCAACTCGCTGCAGAACATGGACACACAAACGTGATAAACTTTATTCTTAACTACGACAGCTCTTTTGCTGACCTACAATCTTTGCATCATGCGTCAGAAAATGGTCATATTGAAGCAGTAAAATTTCTCCTAGAATACGTAGAAGACAAATGTTTTCCATGCAATGGTTCTTACCAATGGCAACATCCGATCCCCCCTTTTTCTGAAGATTATACCAGTCAGAATATTTTTCAAATGATTGCTGAAAATGCTATATCAGCAAATGGATCGAAAATGTCTTATGACGACTTTTGGATAATAACATGTGATACCGCTTTAAATGCGGCGGTGCGGAATGGACATTTTGGCATTGTTAAACTTTTGTTGAGTCAAAATTTGGATACATTAAATTGCCAATCATTTGACGGCTCTACGCCACTAATGACAGCAGTAAAATATAACCAAACAGATATATTTAAGTATTTATATGAAAAGAAAGCTAATGTGTCACTTCAATGTGGAGGCTTATTCAAATTCGATAGGTCCAAACTATTCATTTCTGATATCAATGACTTAGAATTAAAGCATTGTCCTAATAAAGTAAGCATTGAACATTTATTGGCTGCGTATGATAATATCGATCTAGTAAGATACATGATTGACAAAGAACACAATTCATGGGAACCGCAAGATGCATTAGGTCTTACACCATTGCATTATGCGTTTTGTCATAATGGCTACAAGTTCATTCACTTTTTTGCGTTTCTCGATACAATTCGACTTAATTTTACGTTACCGTCACTAAATGGCTCAACACCTTTCCATTCAGCAGCAAGTTGTAAATCATTTATGCTACGTCGCTATTTTAAAATGATGGTTGATGTAAATAGACGATATACAATACCAGACACTCTTGACAACAAGGGAAGAAGTATATTACATTATGGAATGAATGCATCTATAAACGCTGATGATTTAGTTAAAATAGAAAAAAGTGGAAAAGATGACTTTATTTATTCCTTATTTGAAGTTGTTCTCCTTTCAGGTCATAATATTCAACACATAGATGACTATAAACGAAATTATCTTCACTATGCTGCACAGAGTGGAAACTATTGGGCCTTATTGTCGTCAATAAGTATTGACAAGGTAGACATAAAAATGCTTCTGAGACAGAAAGATATAAATAATCGAACGCCGTTGGAGGTAGCGTTTGATGTACTTCCAAAGCGTGGAGAGTTTGAACATGTGAAAATTCCACACAATTGTAGCTTTAACGAAGTATTTTTGACGATATGCAAAGCCAATTTCTCAGTATTACTGACTCCTCATGAATATTTCATATTAAGTGTTTCACAGTATCTTTACTCTAACAAATTGTTTTCTGGATACAACTTTACAGAACTTTTAACCATTTCAATTTCCAAATCAAGGATATACCCTATTCTTATATTGAAAATTTATGGTGAAAAACATTTTGTCACCACAATGTCAAACTCTACTTTTATACCACGTCTTATTTCACAATCCGACATTCCTTATCTGAGTGAACTGATCCTTCAAGTTGATAATTCGTTGCATTGTGACGGAAGTGAGAGTCCTCTCCATATTATTCTGCAAAATGACAGACATATTCGTTGGGAATTTTCATCTTTTAGATTTTTAGAACCCCTCTTTAAGATTTATACCACGAATTACTTAGATAATTGTTTTGATAAAGATGGTTATAATATACTCCACAGATCTGTTATGGGAGGCAACCGTGAGTTATTTTTGTATTTGCTAAAAAAGGGGATGAATTTATGGCATTGTTCTAAACACAACGAAAACATCTTGGAAATTAGTATATTAAATGCACCGTACATGACAAACGGCTCTATCCCATCATATTATAGTAATAGTTCAAGATTTCATGTTTTGCAATATATATTTGAAGATGTTGAAGAATTGTATGGTCAATTATTTCGTATAAGTTTTGATGCAACATCAGTATCGGTCTTATCGGCGATGAAAATTTCGAAATTGTTTAACATTTCTGAGCTTCAAAGAAAATTGTGTAAATCGAAGCAAATGGACTTAGGGTTAATACACATTGCAGCAGCAAAGGGATTATTTTTGTTTTTACAAAAAGTAAAGCATTTTTATGGAGTGCAGATATTAAAATGTGAAGATTACTATCAAATAACTCCGATATATTTAGCCCAAATTTTCAATCAGACAAATATTGTGAGCTGGTTTCACAAATTGAATATAAATATCAAAAAGCCTAACAAAGCCATTGAGAGAATTTTGTTGTACAATTTCATAGAGAACTATACTTCAAAATCAAAATTTGACTGGATATGTCGATTGAGATACAGACATAAATTTTTCAGATTAGGAATAAGGCAAATATTAAAATGTTCAAGTGAAAAACAACACCATTATGTACTTTTCCCCGGTTCATACAAAAATTTTAGCTTCCATTTATTGCGTTTACCATTGAATTTATTGTCCAAAATTCAAGCTACGATACTAAACATTACATTTTCCAGTACTGAATATAATATTGTAGTAAGTTGTATATTAAAGAGATATCTGGATTTTGCTTATTTTATGCTGCGACAATACATGTTGTTTGGATATGATGATAAAGAATTTCACTACCAGTTTCTTCTTGAAAAGTTTCAAGTGCAAAATACAAAAACTCCCCTGCACTCAAGTCGTCTTAACGAAATGTTTTATATGGTTTTTAGGGACAAGTTTAACTACCTGGTACAACTGAAAATGAAGTCAGACTTACATAGTTTTTGGCTGAATGACAGGTTACCAAACGATATTTTTTTGTTTAAAAGCTTTCTTAACTTTTATGAGCAGATATTTAAGAGAAATCAGATAATTCATGACACAACTACTAATTTTGATACGGAAAAGGAAGTGGAAAAAATACTGTTTGTTTATAGAACATATAGTGATGATTTCACATGTACATACTGTATTAGGATGATTCGTAACAGTCTTGCTTCAGTAAAGACTAAAGAAGATGTACATAATATAGCAATGGAATTTTGGCTCGATGTGAGTAAAATTGCTCTTCCAAACGATATAAATATGGCAAGGCAATTTGTCAACAATCTAAAAAGATCAAGAACTGACATAATGATAGAGATCGAAATTCTTATGAAAAGAACTTTTAGATTGATAGAACAATTGTCTCAAGAGGAGAAAAGAATGTTTTATATCGCATACTACCGACAACTTCTCTATTCTTCAATCCAGGAGTTAGATCACTATTTTGAATATGATTATGTGGTATAAAGGGAAAAAACATAGCTAAATCAGAGTAGCTTAAGTTTACTTGCTAAAAAGATCAAAATTCGTAATTAAAATTACAGAAAAGAAGGTTCAGAAATGTGACATAAAATCTCAATAAGATATCAGAATTGTTTTTCTGAAAATATTTGAAACGAGAAGCGTCATTCAAACGTAGATATTTGATGATGTATTGAAAAAAACATGAACTTTCTGTGAAAGACATTTACATCATAATTTTAATAATTTAAATTGCAGTAAAGGTTTTTGATCTAGTGCAAATAAATTTTTATTATTATTTTTTTTTTTATTTTATTTTTTTTTCTTTTTTTTCTGTTTTTTATAAACATAATTTAAAAAGAATTTACTATTATACTATTTTAGTTCATATATACTATTATAGTTCATATTGAAGCAGTGATAATTACAAAATATGATGTCAGCCTACAAACATCTTGTATTGACTCATTACGACCTGACAATAGCAATTGCTGTTAAGTCGCTACCAGACTTCTTTGTTCGTTCATTAATTTATTGCCGTTGTTTTGAACTTAAATCTTCGGAAAGCACAATTTCATTTAAAATCGAAATATTAATGCTAAAGTCATTTTAAATACTTAATTCACACAATGGGCAAAACATATCATAAACACAACTTTTTTCTCTTGTTTTAACCCTGATAAATATTTTTCAAAAGGCGAGTATTGTGATGTTTCATCAATAAAATTTACTTCAGGCAGCAATATTTTGTCTGCATAGTTCTTTCCTGATATTCTTCCCTTATATGTTTAACAGAAGCAAGCTGTTTACTGCTGTACTAGAAAGTATGTTGACTGTATTTTCAAGCACAGAACTGTAGGCTGGTTAGAGTACCTATTTCAATATTGAAGTTCGACAATCTTATTCAATTAAGCGTTACTATAAAATTCAGTGAAACTTATGTAAACTTAAGAGTATAACATTTGTTGCAAAGTTCTTTGCCTTAATCTTGAATACAACAAAAATTTGAATCCAATTGAATGAAATATTTTAATTGACAAAAAGGATGTCGATGGCTAATTCCTCTTGTTAAAAATCCAAATTACACCTGTATGAAATTTAATACACGATTCTGATATTACGTAATGCAATCCATTTCAGCTAGTTCTTTAAGGAGGATAACCAACCAACGACATCCAAGTAGCCGATCCATCAGGAGAAAAGAAAAATAGCATATATTTTCTTTTAAACGTCTACCATTTTTACCTTTGGTAAATACCTGAATGATTTGGAATAATATTTCTGAGAAAAAAAAGTGTTTATCACGACTGAATAAATATATATGGCATTTCACTGCCGTCGTATGCTGTAATTGAGCAGCAAACGTGTCTGTCGGTGTGTTAATTCTTTTAACACTAAGACGAAGTCAAGCGCAGATTATTGACCCATGTTAAGTCAGGGGTTTTGAGTCTCAGAATTTTGCGTTCTTTGTTTTATACACATAAATTGACCAGATATTCATTTTGTATAATATCAAGCTTCATGCTGCATATTGTGGCACGCTATTGGAAATTTATTTTAACAAATTAAATTTTGCACACTTAAGTTTCCCCAAGATCACTTAAGTGTGCACAGACCGTATCCACAAAACACTCTGACATCAATGTTATGCGATACAGTTTTTAACAGGAGACGAATGCATAAAAGAATGTGAATTAACTGGAATCAGTTTTTTCTTTGTACAAATGTGACACAGCAATACAGATTTATTATGCTTAATTTATTAAATATAAAACATAGGAAAAAACTTATGACCAAAAAAAAAAAAAAAAAATGAAACATATGGCCAAGAATACGTTTGACGTAGATAGAATTGTTTGAGTGTCTAAAATTTTATGAAAATACAAAAATACTAAAGTTGCAAAAATGAGCAGTAAATTTAGTTATGCTGTACACGTGTTTCAAGGAGTAACCTCTTATCAGCAGCATTAAAATCAAATAGAATGGAAAGCCATAATCGAAAAATTGTAAAATAAGTTGTTTGAAATTTTTGGAAACTTAAGAATGAAACATTTGGTGCAAAATAATTTACTCATCAAACTTGTATTTCTAATATTTTTATGTGTGTCCATTGCCTTTGTTTCTGGGGAAGGTAGAATTTATTATAATATTATAATCAAAAGTCATTATTATTGCTTTTATTAATTTCATGAGAAAGGTTTGAATCATGTGATCTAATAATTTAATAAATTAAATTATGTGCATTCATATTTACTAATTTAAGCCCAAATGGTTGTGCCATGGTGTCATCACGATGCGTCGAGCTTCCGGAACCAAACTTGTCCAATATAACCCTTGAGGTGTTCCTATTTGAAAATTATATCCAACAGTTTAAACATTAGAATACACATTCAACGATTTTGCAAATAACTAAATACCGAACTTACAGTAACTTTAGTATACCAAAAAAGTATCTCATTAAAGATGGCCGCCAGTGGGCATTGGACTACTAGTCCAATTATAACCAAACATGGTCACATTGGCCCTTTGATGGTCTCTTAAAAAAATAGGTCTCCAGCAGGTCCATATCTCAACCAAGAGAACCACCAGGGAGGAATATATATATAAACATTGGACCCTACGTAAAATACATTCAAAGATCTTTTTCTTAGAAACTACTAGTCCAATTATAACTAAACTTAGTGACAATGGTCCTAAGATGGTCCCAGAAAAGGGTATCCGGAAGAACTGTACCTAATCCAAGATGGACGTCAGCGGGGAACAAAATTTAACATGGGACCCTGTTGGAAACACATAAATTACTGGTCTAATTATAACCAAACGTTTTCTCAGTGGTCCCTTTATTGCTTATCTGGCCAATCCGTAGGCCATCCAAAATGGCAGCAAGCAAGGACAAAAGTTTTAAATTGGTTGGTATCCAGGAGTTCTGTACCTCATCCAAGATAGCGGCCAGTGGTAAACATGGTTTAAAGTAAGTGAGAACCGAACCGTCAATCAAAAGAACGAACAGTCAATGGACAATGGCAACATCGGACACACTAAAAAACAAGAACACCAGTTGAGTACGGGACAAAAAAGAAAAATAAGGACAACGCGAAAAAATGATGTATAATGGTAGGTCGATGTCGTCGTTATCGTCGTTGACTGTACAATTTTGTTTTTGGTTAATAAATTAAGTAGCAGTTGATCAATCCGTATTAATTTTAACACCTTGTTCCTTGGCACAAAATAAGGCTTAGTTTAGATAATGTGGCCCCTCAAATTTTAATGGACAAAATTGGTTTTTTCTTATATTTGGCTGTAGAATATTGACTATTTTGGATTTTGATTGGGTTCTTTTCAGTGTGCTCCTGAGGAAATTTTCATTAAATAGTATGTCAACGGATTTAAGGTCGCATGTAACGATTATGAGATAACTGGGGTCCAAAGGGGGCGAATCTAAAAAAAAAAATTTATACCCCCGCTCCGAAGGAGGGGGGGGGTATACTGTTTTACCTCTGTCCGTCCATCCGTCCGTCCGTCCGTCACACATATTTTCGTGGCATTTTTCTCAGCAACTACACATTACAGCCACTTGATATTTGGTATGATGCATCAGTATGGGGTCCAATACTGCGCCTCCACTTTTTGGCCAAATCGGATCACCACTTCCTGTTTACTGACTTTGTGCCTTTTTCACTTTTATTTTCAGAATTGTCACTTTTTCGTCACATTTTTCTCAGCAACTACACATTACAGCCACTTGATATTTGGTATGGTGCATCAGTATGGGGTCCAATACTGCGCCTCCTCTTTTCGGCCAAATCGGATCACCACATCCTGTTTACTGACTTTGTGCCTTTTTCACTTTTATTTTCAAAATTGTCACTTTTTCGTCGCATTTTTCTCAGCAACTACACATGACAGCCACTTGACATTTGGTATGGTCTAACATTATGGGGTCTTATACTGGGCCTCCCTATTTCGGCCAAATCGGATCACCACTTCCTGTTCACTGACTTTGTGCCTTTTTTACTTTTATTTTCAAAATTGTCGCTTTTTCGTTGCATTTTTCTAACCAACTACACATGACAGCCACTTGATATTTGGTATGGTGCATCAGTATGGGGTTTTGTACGGTGCCTCCCCTTTTCAGCCCTATCGGATCACCACTTCCTGTTTACCGTCTTCATGCTTTTTTTACTTCTATTTTCAAAATAGTCACTATTTCGTCACATTTTTCACAGCAACTACACATGACAGTCACTTGATATTTGGTATGGTGCATCAGTATGGGTCCTATACTGTGCATCCCCTTTTCGGCTATATCCAATCATCACTTCCTGTTGACAGACTTTGTGCCTTTTTAGCCCACCTGGCCAAAGGCCATGTGAGCTTTTGCCATCACTTGGCGTGCGTCGTCCGTAAACTTTTTATATTTTTGCTATCTGCTCTGAAACCATTGGACCAATTTTAACCAAACTTTACAGGAATGAGTTATGGTAGGTCCTTCACAAAAACTGCCAAAATTTTTCTGATCCGCCAAAAGACATGGCCGCCAGGGCCGAACATAGTTTAACATGGGACCCTATGGGAAAGCATATATTTGCTATCTCCTCTGAAGCTACTGAAGCAAATTAAACCAAACTTTACAGAAATGATGTATGGAAGGTCCTTTACTTAGTTTGCCGAAAGTTTTTTGATCCGTGAAAAAACATGGCCGCCAGCGCAGAACATAGTTTAACATGGGACCCTATGGAAAAGCAAATATTTGCTATCTCCTCTGAAGTTACTGAAGCAAATGGAACCAAACCCTACAGGAATGACGCATGGAAGGTTTTTTATGTAGATTGCCGCAAAAAAACATGGCCGCCAGCGAAGAACATAGTTTTACATGCGATCCACTGGGAAAAACATATATTTCTATCTCCTCTGAAGTAACTGAAGCAAATGGAACCAAACTTTACAGGAATCATGTATGGAAGGTCCTTTATTTAGTTTGCTGAATTTTTTTAGATCCGCGAAAAAGCATGGCCGCCAGCGCAGAACATAGTTTTACATGAGACCCTATGGGAAAAGCATATATTTGCTATCTCCAATGAAGCTACTGAAGCAAATTGAACCAAACTTTACAGGAATGATGTATTGAAGGTCTTTTACTTAGTTTGCCGAATTTTTTTCGATCCGTGAAAAACATGGCCGCCAGCGCAGAACATAGTTTAACATGGGACCCTATTGGAAAAGCAAATATTTGCTACCTCCTCTGAAGTTACTGAAGCAAATTCAACCAACCTTTACAGGAATGATTTATGGAAGGTCCTTTACCTAGTTTGCCGAAATTTTTTCGATCCGTGAAAAAACATGGCCGCCAGCGCAGAACATAGTTTAACATGTGACCCTATGGAAAAAGCATATGTTTGCTTATCTCCTCTGAAGCTACTGAAGCAAATTGAACCAAACCCTACAGGAATGACGCATGGAAGGTCTTTTATGTAGATTGCCGAAATTTTTTCCGATTCCCTTAAAAATATGGCTGCCAGCGCAGAACATAGTTTAACATGGGACCCTATGGGAAAAGCATATATTTGCTTATCTCCTCTGACGCTACTGAAGCAAATTCAATCATCTTCACAGTAAGGATGTATGGAAGGTACTTGGATCTGACAAAAAAGATGGCCTCCAGTGCAGAACATAGTTTAACATTGGAGCCAGGAATGAGATAACCATCCTTATAATCATCATCTCTGAAATGTATAGAAATTATTCATTTCAATAGGATCAGTCGAAAACACGGGTGCTTAAGAAGAACATAACTAAACATTTGACCCCATTGGTAAGAAATCATCTTTTAGTCATATATGGCGTAGAAGCATTTTGCCAGGTGAGCGATAGTGGTCATTGGATAATCCCCCCAAAAAAGGTATCCGACAGGTCCGTATTTCATCCAAGATTGCCGCCAACAGGAACATAGCTTTACATTAGAGAAACTATCGAAAACATATTGCAAAATCTTTTCTCCGTAACCACAAGTCAAATTAGAACTAACATGGCCAAACTTAATTACATTGGTTCTTAGATGGTCCCTTCTTTAAAAGGTATTTAAAAGATGCCTTTGTCATCAAAGATGGAGCCCAACAGGAACATAATTTAACATTGGACCTTATGCGAAATATTATTCATATGTTATTCATATGTTAGCCATTTGAGAGCATTTTGTTTATACAAATAAATGGTAAGAATTTTATTTTTGTATAATATCCAGCTTCAAGTTTTTCCGAGACCAGTTTATGCACTTTCAGCTTCCTCAAGAGCACTTAAGAGTGCACAGACCATATCCACAAAAAACACACTGATATCAATGTTATTTATCTATTTTATTAAAATCACATACATAGTACATTTATACAGAAAGTAATCGTACATTTATACAGAAAGTATATTCACAGTGACTTCGGTATTTAGTTATTTGTTACCACTGGGTCGATGCCACTGCTGGTGGATTGTAAGTCCCCGAGGGTATTCACCAGCCCAGTAGTCAGTACTTCGGTTCTGACCCGAAAGCCGAATAGTTTTGACACATTCCAATATCTAAAACTTTGTAAATTTTATTAAAAACTAAGGAGTATCTCCCTCATGCATAGCTCTGTCCTTAGCTGATTTTGGCTTTAAATTTAGATCACATTGGTTATTGGTTCTCTATCAGTTTTAAACATCTTTGAGTTAATGGTCTTCCAAACGTTTAGATTTTATCTGCACTGATGAGACATAAGTTGTCGAAATGCGCATATGCAGAAAGTAAATTCACAGTGACTTCGGCATTTAGTTATTTATATTTATTATTCTTACATTACTATTTGTTCAGTCATGAATACAACAAAAAATTGATCAAAAAGAATGAAACAATTTCATCTAAAAATGCATACCACTTGCTGAAAACAAAAAAGCTTCAAGATGAAGAACAACAATAAAAGCGTTGTTCCATTGCCATTTGTTTTACCATATATTTGTCAAGAATTTGTTCGTGTGCATTTACTCCATATCTCTTTATTGCTTTTTTGTTTTAATACGAGGTTTTTGGTTCCTTTTATTTTAATACAAATAAAATGTGTCCATTTTTGTGTAACATCAAGCTTCATATTGTTGCTACCTTTGAAAATTTATCTTAACAAAGTCTATTACATCAATCTGTGCACAATTATCCTTTCTCGAATTTTCAAAATATACTTTTATGTCAAGATTATTGGACAATTTTTTAAGACGAATGCATAAAAGGCCGTAGATTTAATGAAATATGTTTTCGTATTTGCAAATGTAACGCAGCAAATTGAGAAAAAATGCGGCTAAGTATTTCTAAGTAACAACATGAAAACATACTTGTAAATTGAGAATTGTATGTGAAACAGACCAGCATTTGACTTCATCAATCAACAAAGCTTCAATAATGGGGAGAAGTATTCTCTTATTCTTGGCAGCTCTTTTGCAATACAAAAAATACCGAAGTTGCATATAAAACAGTAAATTTCGTTATGCTGTACACGTGTTTCAAGGAGTAACCTCTCATCAGCAGCATTAAAATCAAATAATATGGAAAGCCGTAATCCAAAAGTTGTAATAAAAGAAGTACTCATTTTACCAAATAAATCGAAATAGGAAGCCAAATCCAGTACCAAGGACATCTACCGAGTGCCATACACAGAATGAAGCCTCGGTATTTTTTAGGGATTAGAATTTTAATAACAGCAGTAAATTATTATAACACGCAAGGTAAAATTTTCATGTCAGACAAGTCTGACTATCGGGCTGGTGAATACCCTCGGGGACTTCTGGTCCACCAGCAGTGGCATCGGTCCAATGGTTCAAAATACAAAAAATACCGAAGTTGCATATAAAACAGTAAAATTCGATCGAGATACACATAATAATGCAGAATGTATATATAAAGACTGTAAAGCATTTTTGTGTCGCCTGCTTTAAGCAGTGTTGACATATCTATAGGTATTACAATTCGTAGTCTTACGTTGTCGTCCTGTGTCATCTGTCGGTTTTTGAATTCCTCCTTCAAAACTGACGGTCCGATTCCAACCAAACTTTCAGGATATGTTGTTCATCTGGTAAGGTTGTGTACCTGATGCTTAGAATCTTGGTACTATAGATTTTAGAGGTTCACGGAGCCAAAATGCTCATTTGCTAAACTGGTTTTTAATCCTCACCTCCATCATAACTATAAGTCAGATTCCAACCAAACTTGCAGGATATATTGTTCGCCTGATATAGTTGTGGATCTCGTATGTAAAAGTTTGATTTAACAGATTTTAGAGGTTCACTGATGCAAAATAGCCTATTCGTTTATTCAATTTGTTGATCTGGAACTCCTTCAAAACTGTAAGTCATATTCTAACAAACTTTTAGGATATGTTCGCCTGATATAATTTCGCACCTGATACTTAAATTTTTGATTTTACACCTTTTTTTATTTTACAGCTTTTAGAGGTTAACTGATCCAAAATAGTTCACTGTTTATTCGGTTTGTTAATCTGTGACTCATTCAAAATCGTCTGTCAGATTACAAACAAACGTCGAGTGATGTTGTTAATCAGATGTGGTTGTGCACATTATGCTTAAAATTTTGTTTTTAAACAGATTTTAGAGGTTTGCCTAGCCAACATAGCTCATTCGTTAATTCAGTTTGTTAATCTGTTAAACTGTAATTCATATTCTTTACAAATATGCAGAATATGTTTAACTCCTAAGGGACCGACCATTTAACCTGAAGGGGGGGTTATGGTTTTTTTTTTCTGGACAGAAAATTTTTTTCGCGCTTAGCGCGAAACAAATTATTTATCTTTTGCACGTGTATCAACAAAATATTTTTTTTCAAAATTAACATTATTTTTTGGGGCAGAAAGCCTCATTCAGAAAATTTTTTTTTCATCATTTTGGCAGCAAAAATATTTTTTTCACATAAAATCAGATCCAAAATATTTTTTTTAGAAAAAAAACCATAGCCCCCCCCCCCCCCTTCAAGTTAAATGGTCGGTCCCTAATTTAGACATGCACCTGATACTTGAAATTTAAATTTTACAGATTTTAGAAGTGTGAAGGACCAAATATGGCTCTTCTGTAGTGCAGGCGACACAAGTGTTCCATTGAACATTCATATCTTTTTTCAACGTAAATACAAAAAGGCATACAAAACGTGAATTTCTTTGTGTCGACAGAAATTGACAAAAAAAATTTACGCCAGGAAGATATTCTTAGGGAGCTAAGGTTCATTTTCTGTAAAAGGGTCATGTTTATGCAGTTAAATTAACATATCAAATAAATGTCCAAACAAATACCGAAATAACAACCAAAAATCACGAAACCAGAATGCATGGCAATATAAGGATCGCATACAGAAAAACGTAAATGATAAAGATGAAACAAACAGAACATAATACAAACGCACAAAAAATAAAGTATTAACTCAAAAACAGGAGTGTCATCAGGTATTTCGGAAGTGTAAACATGACTTGCTTAACATGTGAAACCCGTCACAAGGCTAGTAAAATTGTTGAAAGATCTGTTCAGTAGCTGATATGATAATTTCAAATATAACCAATAAAATTCTATGGTACATGTTACTTCTCTAACTTCAAACAGTACCAAAGTAAAGGTTTGAAAAATAACACCCGTTTAACTCTTCAGTATTCAGACAATAACAAGGACAAATCTGTCGCACAAACATATTAGAACAAGACAAAATTTAAATATAACAGTTTGAAATTCAAAACAACGCAGAAAACAAGGCACTAAATGTGTGAGCTCCCACATAAAACCGTATCATTAGGTGTTCCGGAAGGGTGAGCCTGACCTGCATTCGTCTCATTGTTAGTGAAAAGTCCCTTGTAATGTGAATTTGGAATGTGTCGAATAACTCGGGATTCATTGAAAGATGTTCATCTTCATTTGTGATATAGACACTTTGTTACGATTCGTCAAATCGTGATGACAACCTTCAAACTTCGACAATATTAATATTAATTGTAATTTCGTTCTGTTGACGGAATGGATATACACATCATATGCACGACAGTAGTGAATGAGCTGTGAATTTTAGACTCCATATGCTGAAGATGTTGGTATATTACCACTCTAATCAAAAAAGGAAAATTCACAATTTGAAATGGAAAAATCGCCACGATTTGTCATACAGCTTGAATTTTAAGTGTCCCGTAATAATGATAATAATATTTTTTATTTCAAGAGGGTTACACAGTTAGCATTACAACTAATCTTCCCTAAGGCCCTCACAAGTTTAAATAACAACAAATAAACAATAATGTAACAATAAACAAGGAAGGGATATGCTCTTAATGCAAATGAGACAAAGTCTATCCAAATTCATGGTAATTCTAAGCAATGGAACAACGTTTTTATTGTTGCTCTTCATCTTGAAGTCGCCATGAGGCCTTCAACAATGAGCTATACTCATAACTCATAGCAAGTTCAAGACGGCCCCTAGCACCTGTTTGAGCGGAATTCATTCCAAATTGTCGAGCAACGCTATATCCGTGTTTTTTTAGTCTTTGACCCATGGATGCGGGTTCGTCAACAAACATAACTTAACTGGCAAAGTGTTCTCACTATCGCTATCATCCATTGTCCGACAAAAGACCAATAGATGACGATCACAACATTTAATCAATCACAGGGCACTCATAGAGTCAATAGTAAGAAAACTTGGCATAATAAAATCATGAGACCTGGGCACAATAAACAGGTAGCCAGAATTACAATTTTAGATAACATTTTAGATAACAAAAAATAAAAAAGCCAAAATGTGAAAGTATAATAGCGCATCTATATGAGGAATTCTCTCAAGAACAAGTACATCATAACTGAAATGTAAATAGAGCATACATCTCTCTCACGTGGAGTCTTTTTACGGACTCCACACTACAGGAGAGACAAATATATATATTTAAGGTCAAGTCGAAGTAAATGAACGACATCTATTGTCGATTGTTTATAGATTTTTCAAGATTTTTTTCAAGATTTTATTTACTCAAGACAGAATACACTGTAACGTGAGAATTGAAAGTAAACAATGCATGTAATAGATCTAATAAACAATATAGAAAATTCTTTAGGACAAAATTAATAATAATACAATGTGAATGAAACAATGATAAAAATTGTATATCATCCTAATATAATAATATATAATTAACACATCAAAATATTATAAGGGCAGAGACATGTAATCATATGTCTCTGATAAGGGCAATGGTTCTAATTAACATTATAATAAATGTACAATTTTGTTTAGAAATATTGATACGTTATCCAATACCCTTTTGTTGTACAATGATAACATACCTTTCAATTTTGTCTCGGATGGATTTTCGTAATAGTAACGGGGAATATATTTGTTCCTTTCTATTTTGATTGCCTCGTGTTGACATATAAATAAATAGTGAAATTCATCTCCAATCCCTTTAAAACATAAATTGCATGTAAGATTTTCACGAACTGTATTTTGCCAGCGTCCAGTTTCGACTGGAAATTTTATATTTGAACAGCGAAGTTTAGTTATCATAATACGGCGTTTACTCATTAATCTTAGTAAATAGTTCTCTAATTCAAAGTCTGACTTAAATATGCTATAAAATACACCCCTTGAAGAATTGGCAATATCACTATTCCATTTTTGCACGAATTGGTCCTGTAATATCTTTTTAACAGGAAACTTAATTTCGGTATCAATGGTTCCATATGGCAGTAATTTAAAAATTTATAAATGCCCTGTCCTTGACGTTTTCGATTGTTACACTTTGGCTTTTATGACGTTACGTTGGTTATGACGTTAAAATTTCACTGCTGGCGGAGTTAAATCGGCCTGACAGATTTAAGTTTCCTATATTCAAATATAGAGCAAGCCACTTTTTACTTTCAAATAAAGTAATACGTCAATGTGTACTTCCAAATCAGCTTATTCAATATACTGCGTCAGAAGTTACTCATATAACAATGTGAAATGGGACTTTACTTTACAATCGGAAACTAATTGTCACTTAGCATAAACTTGACAATTTCCCTATGTAGCATTGTAACAGTTTGTGACGTGGCTTCCGGAACAGTACGTTTAGGTAGTTCACAATTCGAAACGATTTGATTCTAAAATTTGGGTTCTAAGTTTCAAGACAAAGTATTTCAATTCATTCGTTTTTCGCTACCAGGAAGAAAACTGAACCATGAAAGTTTCCATGTTCGGGATATTATGAATGAAGACCATGTTGGTGCACATAAGCCCTTGCCCGATGTAAAATTGTTGAAAAATTCATGTAATGTTCCGGACCGTACGAGTATTTGGGCCGAACGCGTACGGTCGGGGTAATGTATTATCTAATTGATCAAAAGCAAGGATTTTAATCCCCATTATATTGATTTAGATAACCCTTAGCTGTATTTTTTTCTACAGATAATACTCTGTTCAGTTGTAAAATTAGGAAAATGTGCTGAGAAGACAAAATTAACTCATTTTTGGATAATTTACAGTTGTTTACAAATGAAAAAGTGGAGAAAATACTTGAATGTTTAAAACATGGAAAGGGCGACAGCAATAAGATTTAGCATTTTACTAAATAAAATGTTCTCCTGATCATGCACATATCCGGTTTGGACGTATAAATTCGGATCCTCGACTGCACGAACTGGGTAACACCATTATTGTATTTTATCATATCTTTCTATAAGATATAATATCCCCCGTTTTTCGTAACGCTTTCAGACTGTAGAAGACTCTACTCAACTATAAAATCAATGGTTCCATATGGCAGTAAATGTTACCTATGCAGGGCAGTCATATCAGAATGTGCAGAAGGTTAAAATTGAATTTGAACTTCCCATATTTATTTCACAATATTAACCGATTAATGTTGTTAACCTATATTTTTGAAAATATATTTATTCTTACTGTAAATGTGCCGCATATATTTCATTCAAACGTTTTCGAACTGAAACGAATTTCTTGAGATGCCCAAACGGTCACCATACCGAAACTGTCTAGCTCGATCAAGATTAATGAGTATACGCATAAGGTCGGACCTTATGCGTACGGTCGTACCATACGCATACGGCCCGACCA
The DNA here is from genome assembly GCA_002080025.1 of Modiolus philippinarum. Taxonomy (NCBI): domain Eukaryota; kingdom Metazoa; phylum Mollusca; class Bivalvia; order Mytilida; family Modiolidae; genus Modiolus; species Modiolus philippinarum. The sequence goes on from MJUU01040424.1 coordinate 34,330, forward strand.
TTTGAGTAAACGCATATAGACCCGCATACGGCCCGACCATATGAGCAAACGCATATAGACCGGAACGTATACTCGGGCGGTCCAAATACGCGTATCGAACAGAAATATTTAGTAAATTTTCTTTCAATATTCAGTTTGTTGTTACATGTAATAGTTTAAATTATTTTCAAAAAAAAAAAAAATAACATGTTGAAAACGTTTGACGGTATTGCAAGGCGATATCAAAAAATCGCAGTGGAAATAATAGGAGTGGATTATGCTCCCCAGGACGTCCGGAAAGTGTTTGAGCGAAAACAAATATGTTTAAATAATGTTTTTTTTTTTTTTTTTGTTTTTTTGTTTTTTTTTTTTTTTTTTTTTTTTTGCATAAATACCAATATTTCCGTCAATTGTGTGCAGAAGGCCTTTCCGACAATTTATGACTAATCAGTACAGATTACACCGAAATGCACAGAAAACCGGAATTATGAACCCAAAGTTCCCAAAACGACTAAGCCATTTCCATGCAAGGTCAGCGCTTTACATACGATAGAGATATACGTTTTCCCTATTGCATGTGATTACATAGCGAGACAGAATTCGAGATCAAAAGACAACAAATGCTCCGTTCTGATAAACACTTCCGATCTGCTGATGAAAAAGCCCGTTAAAGTTGCGAAAAGGCCAGATTTTTGTTTTTTAATTCCAAGTAATTTTTAATAAATTGAAAATTAAACATAATCAAAACATCCATATGCATGGTAATTTGGTGGATAGTAAATCAAAATAGTTATGCGCACGTATACTCGTATTTTCGGCTGAAAAGTAGAATGCAGAAAATATATAAATGAGAATGTCGGAAAAACAAAGATATGTGTTGTCCATAATTTGATGACCGAGGCCATGAGGATATAATGCCAGTTTGTTTGAGTGTTTTGGTGTTTGTTCCATAGTTACCAAAAGCATACATCTATACGCTCATTTTAACGTCTTTTGGACAATGTTTCAATCTCATAGCATCAGACTCATACTCGACGTCGTAGAAAATTACTGATTTTCCATTTAGTTCCTTTATTAGACAGCTTAAAGCAGTGAAACGAACCCGGTAACCCCCATTTTAAAAAAATCTTTTCTGAAAGCTCTGAATCTAAACATTAATATATCAATTTTTAAAGAAAATTCATGGTTAGGGGAAAATTTCCCAGTTATTTTGATGCAAATATTAGCGTAAAATTGGCATTTCCCTATATATCAATTCCGTACCTTACTTTGAATACGAATTGTGAAAAAATGAGATCGGTTACCCCAATTTTATTTTTGGTATTTCGAATCTACTTAACAATAGAAACAGTCATTTACTTCGACTTGACCTTAAATAAATATATACGTATATATTTTAATTTTTAGGCCCTGCATTAGCGTAAATATTCGCAAATCCGGGGAGATGAACAAGTTTCCACGTTGACTGAATTTATAGACAGTTTAGTATACAAAATAGGAACTATAATTGTTCAGACTCAGAACTCAACAAGTAGTATTTAATTTTGCACTTAAAGGAATGAATATTAGGTGCATCACGTATATTTTGGCACTTCATTCCAAAAGGATGGTCCTGAATACATGAATGATTTTTTAAACAATTCTAATTTTGGTTTTGGAAGGAAAAGTTTCCTTGCATAACATTGCTTAGAGCTTATGGATTATTTACCATATTTATATATATTCAATTCTAAAGATATCTTAAATATTTTTATAAAATATCTCATAAACTTGTTTCGATATGTAAAAATTGCTCATTGTAACAATAATCTTTTATGGTATTTAGTTAGTTCTTTAGTAATAAGTCGAAAGAGAGACAACACTTCCTAAAATAAATACCACGGATTTTGCTATCATAGGCCTAATAAACTTTCGTTTGTTTAATAAGGCGTTAATCTTTTTTGTATTTCTTATTTACTAATCAAATAAAGAGGTGTAATTCCAAAACAAATGGAGTCCGCAATAGATATTGACATCATATTTGTCAATTCTTCGTTGCATTCGTATATCTTGAAACTCGAAGTTTCGATATGAACCTAGTGGTCATGTTATTACAGGAGACCTCAACATCGTCCAGGACCGAGAGGTAAAAACTTTTCTCCAAAAAGGACCCAAATATCGTCCTCCTTCAAAAATCATTTGGAAGGACTGTCGTGAAGTCATTGAAAAAGCCGTCATGTCATTTGTAAAAAGTGGTGTAAAAGAGAAAATGCGGATAAAAAATCATTAGACACTTTCATTAACAAATGCATGGAAGTTGTTGATATCCGAATAAATCATTTAGAAACACATTATAAGCATAAAAATACCATTCCTGCGATTTCAAAATTAAATAGAAGTTAAACGTTTTGGAAAAAGAGTATATATTTGTTCCGGCAGATAAAGCAGCCAATAATGTGGTCGTTGTTTGATGTAAGTATTACATCGAGGTGCCTCGGAATGAAATTACCAATTGTAGTACATGTCAAGCTACCACGTCAACAGATACACAAATATTTATGATCACATGATAGCTACAGCTGAACTTAAAGCAACTTGTAATTATTAAAGCATTCCTACTATGTATTGGCTTCCTAAACTTCACAAAAATCCTTTCAAATTTGTTTTATTTCGGCATCAAGTAAATGTTCAACTACACATATTTCTGTTTTATTGACCAGTGCACTTACTACCATAAAAAATCTCGTCATCAACTTTAGCAACAAATGCTATGAATACAGTGGAATTAACTACTTTTGGAGTCTTAAAAATTCGATAGAAGTTTTGGAAAAACTTCGATCTGTTAATGAAGCATACACCTCCGTCGATAGCTATGTTTTTATAACCTTTATACTATGTTACCGCATACACTCATCAAAGAGAAATTTTTGTATTTGATCAAATGGTCCTTCAAAAAATCAGGATGTACATACATTTGTTGCAATACATTTAAATCGTTTTTCAGTGACGACAAACATGACAAATATACCAACTGGACTTGTCAGGATATGATAAAAGCATTAAATTTTCATCTTGATAATATTTTTGTTCGTTTCGGTGATACAGTCTATCGGCAAAAAGTAGGTATTCCTATGGGTACCAACTGTGTGCCTCTCATAGCAGCTTTATTTCTTTATTGCTACGAGTCACAATTCATGGCAAAAATTCAAAGAGACCCTTCTAAACAGCATTCAGTGAATAAATTTAACAATACATATAGATATTTGGACGATATTTTGGATTTAAATAATCCTGAATTTTCTAAATTTACAAATGAAATTTATCCTGCAGAACTTACTTTAAATAAATCCAATAGCAGCAGTGATTATATTCCTTTTCTTGATCTTTATATATCAATAAATCAAGGAAAGTTAAACACTAAGGTTTATCATAAAAGGGAAGATTTCTCCTTCCCTATAGTCAATTTTCCCCATCTCGACGGCGATGTTCCGTTAGCCCCTTCTTACGGGGTCTACATTTCAAACTTGTTCGATATTCACGAGTATGTAGTCATGTTTCTGACTTCAACGACCAAAATCTTTGTCTCACTGAAAAACTTCTGCATCAAGGGTTTAGATATCATAAATTGATAAAAACATTCTCAAAATTTTATTACAGATACATTGACTTATTAAGAAAATTTGGTTCTACATGCAGGGCTCTTATACATCAGGACATTAAACATCCAAACTCCTATGCCAATATCATTTACAAAGCGCATGAATTAAAAAATTGTCCTTCCAAACTTATTAATCCGTTGAACAAACTTATTCATAAAGGATATAAGTAGTGAATCGGGTCACTTTGGATCCATAGGGTCTATGTTAAAGTTCCTTCCAAACTTCCTCCGAAATAATCGATCGCCTTGATTGGTCAATTATCAGTTTTTGAAAGCTATTTCTGTTTGTATAACTGAACCCGTTTACTTGTATAGTGATATGGTTGTTTTGACATGTCCCTTATATATATTTGTAGTTAGATTTACGTTTTAAGCCCGACCTCTATCCAGATATCCCTTTCATTATGTATAATGTCTTCAGTGGTGAATAAAAGGATATGGAGTAAATGCACATGAGACAAAGTCTCTACAAATACATGGTAAAAAACAAGCAAAGGAACAACGCTTTTATTGTTGTTCTTCATCTTGAAGTCACCATGAGGCCTTCAACAATGAGATTTGCTCATACCTCATAGTAAGTTCAAGACGGCCCCTAGCACCGGTTTAAGCGGAATTCTTTGCTAATTGTCGAGCAACGCTACATCCATGTCTTTCTTGGTCATGGGTGTCTTCCTGCGTCCTGAACGTAGATCACCGCAAAGGTAATGTAGCGGTGTGAGAGTGGTGGGACGCTGGAAGATATTTAGTCATATATTAAACTTATAATCCCTAACGTAACCCTTCATGACCTTAACTAACTCACCTAATTATACCTAAAACCCAACTCTAACCCTCTATGTTTGGGTAACTAATTATTTTCATTTCTGTGTTGTAAAAATTACTCCGAAAGGTCTTTAAATGTATTTCCTATGCCTGGACGTGCTTTTCTATTATTTGAGTTGTCTCCCTTGTTTGTGCTATACCATTAATCCCAAACCATTGTGTTGTTTTCTATCGATTTATTTCTCTGTTCTGTTCTGCCTTGTTTTGTTCTGGCCTGTTTCCCAACCGTAACTCTAACCCCCTTTTGTTTCTTTATATGTACTTCTCCATAGTCGTTTTTCTTTTGTTTCTCTGAGGGAGTTTCCTTTCTTATACTAATTAAATAATCAACTAGTTTCAAGTATACATATTTTATTTTCTCCGTCATAAAACAGCCATGGGTCGCATGCTGCCTGTACAATTTAAAAGCCATAAGGTCTTGTGCTTAAATCATCCAAGGCGACCCTTTTATCGAACACGATCCTATAATCTTTGTCTTGATGTACGGTCAGTAACCTCTTTTGGTCCCTCTTTATTTTGAAATCATCTGTTACGGTCTTCACGTCGTCTCTATTGTTAGTGATCATATGTTTTATCGTATCGAAGTTGATCATTAAAGAGTTTCTGTAGTTTAGTGTGATTCCTTGCACTTTACATATGGTCATATTTCCGTCCTTGTCATGTCTTTCCAATTTGTAGGCATAGTTTTTCGGTCCTCCAGTCACGAACTCCGTAATTTTGTTGTTTGGTACTTCGTTCGTAAGATCCCCTAGGTAATCTCCCAATTCGGGTTTCCATTCTCCAGGTTGAGATGTATAAACGATGGAATCGGTGTCGACATATATTCAACTTCTCCAAATAACTGTACAACTTCAGTCTTGCTTGGGCGGTGGTGTAAGCAGCAATAACCACATTGGTACGTCCGGATTCCTCAACGAATTCGTCTTTATATTGATATCTAATTTTGACCATCCCATCGCTGACAAAACTGATACCCATAATGAGAATCTGATCGCTGGTAAACATGTCAAAGTATTCTGCCGGATCACACACGTATTTGATTTGGGGTAGGTTGCTTCTCTGTCCAAATTTTCCCCAAAAGCTGTTCAACAGCAACTTGGCTAAAGCTCGTAACCCTGGATTTCTTTGGATTTTATCTTACTCGAGGAGAATACCTTCCTTTTCATGGTACTCTCTTATGTACCTCCATTTATCCTCTTCAGTTTGACACCATTCTGGCCACCCACTGGCTTCCTGCTTCATTTTAAGAAAGGTATTAATATATTCGGTGAAAAGTCCTCCTGTCTTTGTTGTTTGGTCGTATTGCTCCGTGTCAAAATGCCACACCTCGTATATCTTTTCAATTTTATATCCATGTTCCAAAGCTTTCTTGATTTCGTCTTTCACTCAAGTTCCGGTTAATGCTCGTTGCTCATCGGTATGCTGGCACGGAGTCTGTTGATGTGTGTCGGCACAAGTTTTACATAAGGTAAATAATAACTTGTTATTGATTTTAGACGGGAGCACTGGAATGTAGAGTCCTCTAGGTGGCAGTACTTTACATTTGATGAGTCCTTTGTAGTGTTGAACGTCAGTGAAGTTTCCCGTGATGATCTGAGGATGCCCCACGGGGATTTTGCCAGTCTTGTTGATGTAGGGGTAAAGT
>MJUU01040426.1:0-19217 GCA_002080025.1 Modiolus philippinarum
CGCATTCTACCATGGCCCCATATTCGTGATCGTCGGGATAGCTGAGAAATTCATCGATCTCCTCCGGCTCCACCCATTCGAAATCTCCTGTGGGGAGAGGCTGCGACATCGCCCATCCGTAAAGATTATTGGCGTCGAGATAGGTGAGATGCTTGGTGGACTGGGAGGCGTCGTAGTCGGCCATGTAGGGATTATTAGCCATGCCGTGACGGTGGGAAATCATGGCGACCCCTCCTCTGGCGCCCCTCTCGATCATTAGCAGCATGTCTGGATCGGAGAGAAGCTCCAATCTTTGCCCACTGGTTTTGAGGGCAGCGTCGTAAGACAATCCGGGCGATGTGAAGTAGTGGGCAGGATCGAGCCCATAGTGGGTCTGACAGATATCCCTAAAATTCTCAAAGATGTCGGTGAGCAGCAAGACGTCGGTTTCTAGGTAGAGATTGTGATAATCTCGTAGGGTCTTGCATTCAAAGGTCTCCCAGACCTTCTGAGCGTGCGCGTAGTCTTCGTCGCTGATATGCTCACCGGTGAGCGTGCTGAAGAAGGCTTCCTTGGGTGGGAGCTGAGTCTCCTCCAGCTTGGTCGGTCCATCCATATAATCGTAGGGAAATATCCCCTTTCGAATCATCAGCTCGTGGTGATCGCCAAATCTTGCCTTCACGGTCTTGAATTGGTCGGGGTGAGATTCTTGGCTAACTTATCCAGCGGGCTGAGCGTGAAGCGTAGCGAATCGACGAATCCCATTTCCAGATCTCCCCCCTTCTTGGAGAAGCTGATATATTTCTCATCAGTATTGGGGAAGCATTTGATCTTACCCACAGAGAATCCAAGCTCCTTGACGAAGATGTGGGAATCATACCCGCTCAAGTTGTGAAAGAAGATGGGGACGTGCTTCGGGAGCTGAAAGTCTAGATTGCACTTGCTGTGTGCTGCGCCTCGATATTTCCCAGTAAGATGGTCGTGATCCCGAACCTTATCCAATCCTAATTCATCTCCGCAAATGTGGCAGTGTGTGCTTTCTTCAAAGCTCTCCTTGTCCTCATCAGTCATGTCCATGGGCTTATTCTCCTTGTATAGCTTACCGATGGCTTCCACTTCCTTCTCCATACACTCCACGAATTTCTTGGCTGCATCCTCACCGCAATAGATGACCCGATCTTTGTAGTCTCCATGAGCGTACTTCACGTAATAGCTGAATCCCGATGGTCGCTGAAGCTGGTAGGCCTTCGTGTAGGAGTGGAATGGATCTGGCTGGCAGGTGCTGAGCTTCTCCGTAAAGCACTCGAAATCCGCGTAAATCGCGAAGGGGACTCTCATCATCTTTTCGTGGTTGCAGAAGGCTAAGGTGGTCCCTTCTTCTGGCATCTCGATCCTGACGGCCTCTTTCTGACTGCAATATTCCATATGCTTGTCTAAGATATCTTGCCTGGAAAAATGATGCAAGCACCTACGGCAGAAGTAGATTTGCCCATCGTGCTCTGAGATTTGAGAGCTCAAGAGTCGTGAGAGGCTCTTGATCCAGCAGTAATGCTGCTTTTCTTCATGAGTCAGGAGGAGGAGATCTACGTGGGTGGGGCCTGTATTCTTAGATATCCTGAGGGGATATATCTGAATATCCTCTTCTCCATCCTCACCCTTCTTGACGCCATCGAAGCCATAGACGTTGACGTTGATGGAGGGATTCTGCCTCTCGAATTTATCCATCGACTTGAGGGAGACGGGAAAGTCGATGCCTTCGAAGTTTAGCTCATCCTCCCACTTCTTGTACTGAGCTACGCGGTTGGTTTGTTTTTGATCCACCTCCTCGTGATGGAGAGCCGAGAGGACCGCATATTTGAGGCACTCCTGGTCCTCATTTTTCACGTTGATTATTGCCTTCTTTTTCGCCAGAAACGATGGGGTTGGTAAGAAGGAACTGCCCTTGAGAGGCTTGAATTCGTTGAGGTGGATTTCTAGCTTCTCAATGTGCCCAAAAGTCCATCCGCTCCCTTCACGCATGAAATTTGTCATACTATCCTTGATCTTCTCCGTCATGGAATCAATCTCCGATTCGAGGTCGGATGACTCCATGATTACCCTCAAGGCCGATCGGAATGTTGGATAGGCGTAGATATTTTCACCGGTCGCGGGGTTGGTCTTCACCATCTCCACGTGGAGGATTATTTCCCCTTTCAACCCCTTCTTCTGGGTGAGAGCATCTGAGATGGTGGTGGAGATCGTGATTCGACTTACTTTGAAATATGTGGTCACGTCGTGAAGCTTCAAGGGTTCAATGACGACCGTGCCAAATACCCCACCCAAGGCTTCCCGCTTATCAGTGACCTTGATCTCATCCTCAACTGGGGCATTTCTGATATCTTCTTCGACCAGCTGAAAGAGATCATCCCTCTTGAGGTGAGAGTACTTGGTGAGGCCACGATTCTTAGCAAGTGCTTTCAGCTGCTTCTTGCTGAAGACTTCCTTACGGGTAAATTTACGGGTGGTTTTTTCCTCGATGAGCTTCACCAAGGCCTCCTTACTTTTCCTGCTGATCCCCTTCAAACCCTCGTCCTTAGCTATTTGACGGAGGGTCTTCATGGTCTCTTCAACCACCATCTTACCCTCGACGGGGATGATCTCCTCTTCTTCCGTCTCGCGTGGTTGCCCATGTCTCCAGCAGAGACCATCCTTCCCGGGCTTGCTCTTGCAGAACTGCCCTTTCTTCCTCTTGAGTGGGTAGCCGCAAGTGGTCTTCTGCTCCCTTGGTTGATGCTCAAATCGCTGGACTTGCTCCATCCCACAATTTTGACACTGCTGGATGCGCTCATCCATCTGCACCAGGTTGGGGGCATTGCAGCACTGATGCTGCTTTTGGGGGGTGGGGGTGCTATCTTCCGAATCTTCTTCATTCTCCAGAAAGAAATCCTGGAACTGATCCATCTTATTTCTTCTGGATGCCATATATTTATTTATTTCAATTTCGGACGTAGGCACACCTCTCTTTAAGGTGTCCTGATCCCCACTTTCCTGTGGGACGACTTGTCTATCACCGAATACATATGACATTCTTGTATTTACCCTATGCTCAATAGGAATGCTGTTCGTTTGCATTTTTGCCCTCGAGGTAGGGATTTTTATGCAGGATTTTGCATGATGTGGCAGAACTGTCATTATGACACTACTTTCTTATGCGCCTCAAATTGCACTTTGCACTGAATGTTGGCATTTTTCATGAGAACAATTATAAAAAACATATGAAAACATTATAGTTTATTTACCATTGTGTTTGAGGTGGTATGTCCTGTTTTTACCTTGCACTTCACCTGGGCGAACATTTACCCCCATTTCCTTTCTTTTTCATATTTATTACAGAGTTTGTCTCTAGTGCTGTGTGGATTCAGTAAAATGTATCCCCGTGCTTGAGGTGTATGCTCTTCTATGAAGTTTTTGTTTTGGAGATAACTATTTTTGGTTATAATATTTTTGAAATAGTTGAATAAATCTTTTTCTGTTTTGGGTCGTTTTAATCTGGAGATGGGATGTTGTTTCCTTGACAATTACCCCATTTTCTTTCTTTTTCATATTTATTACAGAGTTTGTCTCTAGTGCTGTGTGGATTCAGTAAAATGTATCCACGTGCTTGAGGTGTATGATCTTCTTTATATTTACAGATATAGAGTTTTTGTTTTGGAGATAACTATTTTTGGTTATAATATTTTTGAAATAGTTGAATAAATCTTTTTGGTTTGTTTTAATCTGGAGATGGGATGTTGTTTCCTTGACAATTACCCCATTTCCTTTCTTTTTCATACAGACAGTACTACAAAGATGGTCCATTTCTCACAAAGGAATCACTATTATAGAATAGCTAACAGGTTGGTTTATATGTATGGTGTAGTAACTCACATCAACATAAGTAGTAATAAGGCTTGTAGTCTGGTGGAAGGAAGGACTATCCATCATCTAAAGAAATGATTTAGTAGATTATAACAAAGCAAAATTAGCACAATAGGATAAGAATGAAACCGGTGTAAACAAAACAACAAAGTCGGAACAACGCAGCATATGGAATGGGAATGTAACGCAAGTGTCTGTATGAACTGATTAATGATGAAGTTATGATTATGATTAGGTTTGGGTCAATGTCGGTAGGTTATGATTAGGTTTGGGTCAATGTCTGAAGGTTATGATTAGGTTTGGATCAATGTCTGTAAATTATGATTAGGTTTGGGTCAATATCGGTAGGTTATGATTAGGTTTGGGTCAATATCGGTAGGTTATGATTAGGTTTGGGTAATTGTCTGTAGGTCATGATTAGGTTTGGGTCAATGTCTGTAGGTAATGATTAGGTTTGGATCAATGTCTGTAGGTTATGATTAGGTTTGGGTCAATGTCTGTAGGCTATGATTAGGTTTGGGTCAATGTCTTAAAGTAATAATTAGGTTTGGGTCAATGTCTGTAGGTAATAATTAGGTTTGGATCAATGTCTGTAGGTTATGATTAGGTTTGGGTCAATATCTGTAGGTTATGATTAGGTTTGGGTCAATATCTGTAGGTTATGATTAGGTTTGAGTCAATGTCCGTAGGTTATGATTAGATTTGGGTAATTGTCTGTAGGTCATGATTAGGTTTTGGTCAATGTCTGTAAGTAATAATTAGGTTTGGGTCAATGTCTGTAGGTAAAGATTAGATTTGGATCAATGTCCGTAGGTTATGATTAGGTTTGGGTAATTGTCTGTAGGTCATGATTAGATTTGGGTTAATGTCTGTAAGTAATAATTAGGTTTGGGTCAATGTCTGTAGGTAATGATTAGGTTTGGATCAATATCTGTAGGTTATGATTAGGTTTGGGTCAATGTCTGTAGGTTATGATAAGGTTTGGGTCAGTATCTGTAGGTTATGATTAGGTTTGAGTCAATGTCCGTAGGTTTTGATTAGGTTTGGGTAATTGTCTGTAGGTCATGATTAGGTTTGGCTCAATGTCTGCAGGTAATCATTAGGTTTTGATCAATGTCTGTAGGTTATGGTTAGGTTTGGGTCAGTATCTGTAGGTAATGATTAGGTTTAGGTCAATGTCTGTAGGTTATGATTCGGTTTAGGTCAATATATGTAGGTAATGATTAGGTTTGGGTCAATGTATGTAGGTTATGATTAGGTTTGGGTCGATAGTTATGATTAGGTTTAGGTCAATATTTGTAGGTTATGATTAAGTTTGTGTAGTTTTCTGTAGGTTATGATTAGGTTTGGGTCAATGTCTGTAGGTTATGATTAGGTTTTGGTCAATGCCTGTAGGTTATGATTAGGTTTGGGTCAACGTCTGTAGGTTATGATTAGGTTTGGGTCAATTTCTGTAGGTTATGATTAGGTTTGGGTCGATGTCCATAGGTTATGATTAGGTTTGGGTCAATGTCTGTAGGTTATGATTAGGTTTGAGTCAATGTCTGTAGGTTATGATTAGGTTTGAATCAATGTCTGTAGGTAATGATTATGTTTGGGTCAATGTCTGTAGGTAATGATTAGGTTTGGATCAATGTCTGTAGGCTATGGTTAGGTTTGTGTCAATGTCTGTAGATTATGATGATGTTTGGGTCAATGTCTGTAGGTAATGATTATGTTTGGGTCAATGTCTGTAGGTTATGATTAGGTTTGGGTCAATGTCTGCAGATTATGATTAGGTTTAGGGCTATGTCTGTAGGTAATGATTAGATTTGGGTCAATGTCTGTATGTTATAACTAGGTTTGGGTCAATTTCTGTAGGTAATGATTAGGTTTTGGTGAATGTCAGTAGTTTATGATTAGGTTTGGGTCAATATATGTAGGTTATGATTAGGTTTGGGTCAATGTCTGTATGTAATGATTAGGTTTGGATCTATGTCTTTAGGTAATGATTAGTTTTGGATTATGATTAGGTTTGGGTCAAAGTCTGTATTTTATGATTAAGTTTGGGTCAATGTCTGTAGGTTATTATTAGGTTTGGGTCTTTGTCTGTAGGTAATGGTTAGGTTTGGGTCTATGTCTGTAAGTTATGATTAAGTTTGGATCAATGTTTGTAGGTAATGATTAGGTTTGGGTCTATATCTGTAGGTTATGATTAGGCTTGGGTCAATATTTGTTTTTCTTTGGGCGAGGAGTTGTTGCTCACTCGATTTATCAAATGTGCCGCCTTTACTACAGATTCAAAGGCCAAATAATTTCTTCATGCAAAATGTTATCCAAAAAAAAAGAAAAAGTGAGCTATAGTGCCCCGTTTTCCTACTACAAGCTTTTTTGTACAATCGGCAAAATAACCCCCAAAAAATAATATAAAAGTCGTGACTGAGAGGAATTGCATTTGTTTTGAATTTTCGATTTGTTTATATTCATCGGTAAAATGTTCGTACTTATAAGTTGCAATTTTTAAAGTACAAAACCCGAAGTTCCCATATGGAATCATATATCATTTAAAAAAATGTCTGTCGTTCTGCGACGTTCGTTTAAGTCTCTGTCTAATCCCCCCAAATAAGGATACACGAAACTTACTTAAAAATACACATTTAATGGTCTTAAACGCGAAATAGGCATTTTTAGTTTGCTTGCCTACAGTCTCTAATATATCCGACTATGGTATGCTCAAATATTTGAAAAGAACTTTTTCAGTTGATTAAGGAAGTAGGTGCCCCAAAACGCACTGAATGATGGTCTTCGCCATAACAATAAATGCATATTTAATGAAGTACCGCCGTGTTTGAGACCAGTATGTCCTTTATACACAACTGTATTGGTTACAACAGTAACACATTTCCTCATTGTACTCTCAACATCAAAAACTTTAAAACAGTGTTTTATTGTGTTTTGTAGTTTCGTAACAGTATAACTTCAACTTATGCCAAAATGTCATCCTTATCTTATTTCCGGATAAAATTTTTTACAAGCGATATTGTGTATTTTTTCTCCAGTTTCCAAGCAATAAAATTATGCAAGCGAAAATGTGTTTTACTAGTAACTTAAAAATTAGCATTTTCTATTGTTTAGCTGTATTAACGAATTGCGATATTACTGGCCCAGGGATAAACGTCTGCAAAAAATCAAAGTAAGTATCTATTGTAATATTTTTATTTGGTCATGGTACCTAAATATCCACATATTACTAATTGACTTCGTATGAGTTATTTTTGTTTTTAATTAATCAATTTTTTTTAGAAAAATGCATAAAATACTAGTTTCACCTGAAATTTGAATGACATAAAGTTCTGTAATTTCTGTAATAGTTTTGAATGTTCTTTCCTCCATTTGACCTCCTAGGTGTCCTTTGATTCTGCCGATGTCAACTTTGAATATATCATTGTTGCCCTAGTGATTTTTCGCTACCATCGTTTCTTTAATCTGCAGTTTTGATTTCTCCTAGTTTCCAACCAATGCAACATCCTGACTTTTGGTTATAGAAGGATAATTAAAAATAATCAAGCAAAATATCAACCAGCTAATGACACCAACATGCTTTTCTGTCGTGGTTGGTGCTCTTCTGGTCAGTCATTGACAACAAGAGTAAGAAGCGGTTATAAAAGTGTATTTGACAAATACAGAACAAATTAAGAACAAAACACCACAACAGTTTCATTTTTCTGAAGATTTTCATAAATTAAGCTAATTAAAGTTTGTGGGACTACGGTATCTTAAAAGAACTTGAAAAAAAACTTTGTTACAACAATGTAAACATCTGCATAAATTGATTGTCATGGTCATATTCTTATTCCTGCCTCATCCTCGTTAATACATACAAAACACGGGGGTTGTCTTTCCTTGTTTTCTTCTATTTCTTCTTGAACATGTTAATTCAATAATATTCTGATATTATGTAGAGTTTCAGGAAATAAAACAGAATACTTTTGCTGTAAAGGGTATAAAGAGAGAACACCTGGAAAATGTGAAGGTAAGGGTCGGTAAAGTAACATGTATGTCTTTAGCAGATTTATTTAGCTGATTTAGCTGGCTTTGCCCATTAATGTTACTAATTGCATGGTGATACTATTTCAAAGTCTTTTCAGCCTTGCTACATTTTTGTCAAGATTGCCTTCCGGGACAACAAAAATTTTTCAATCATTTCAAGAAAAGTTTTGGCATGGAAATGTGTACCATTGATGTGCACGTGTATATAATTCCTGTGACATTCTAAGTACAAAATTTATGTAACCGTAACTTGTGAATATTAATAGACTGTCTATGAACGTCGATACGTACTCTGTATCTCCGGAAGGAAGGACTGTAACGAGTTTAAGCTCGTATCAAGGTCCTTACGCAGTCTACACCTGATACAACCAAATGCACAAGTTAGTATTGCTTTTATTTTATTGGACAAATTTACCAGTCCAACTGCTGATTAAAGAAGAAATTGAAAATGCTGAACTGACATTTAAAATTTTAAAATGTAACTGAATAAACAATGAATTAGGATATGGAGTAAATGCACATGAGACAAAGTCCCTACAAATACATAGTTTATCCAAGCAATACAACAACGCTTTATTCTTGTTCTTCATCTTGAAGTCACCATGAGGCGCTCAACAATGAGCATTGTTCATATCTCATAGTAAGTTCAAGACGGCCCCTAGCAAAAATTGTTGTAAAAATTAATAATCATTATTATTATTGTTGACTGTGTTGTATCAATAAGCGGGTTTAACGGGAATCGATACTGTTTGCTTTTCGATTCTCTCTAGTACTATTTAGTTTCGAAATTGAACAAGACTAATAAACCATATTCCTACTATAGGTCGTGTGTACTCCTCTGCAACGCCATGTTGTTGAATTTCAGAAGTACATGTGTTTGCTCCGCTTAAGTTATCGTTAATTTATATATACATTCACTTAAATGGCATGGCTAGCATTTCGCTGGACAATCTTTAGGGACTATAACGATATTTTACTGTTCTTTTTATGTTCATAGTTTGTCCAGTTGGTACTTATGGTTTCCAATGCTCCGAGAATTGTACTTGTGACTTGAATGCATATGATGTTTGTAATCCAGAAACCGGAAGTTGCGTATGTAAAGCAGGATGGACTGGTGATTCTTGCGACGAAGGTGAGTCAATAGATTTATTTTTCCATACATTATTCCAATATAGTTAGGTAAAATTTGCTTCAATGGTCAGAGTAATAAAAGCAACATTTTTGTTGAATCTGGCCGAAATAAGCTATCTTTGTTAGGGACCTTCCATACATCATTCCTGTATCGTGTTGTGGAATTCAGAGGAGAAGATGAAAATGGGAATTATCCCATAGGGTCCAATGCTAAACGTAGGTTCTCATACGCTGGCGGCCATGTTTTTTGCTTCAGAAATTTCAAAAGAGTTGATGAAAATGTGAAAGTTAAACGGTCGTATGACGGACAGCAAGAAATGGTAATAACTCCCAAATGACCCTTTGGGTAAGGTGAGCTAACAAAATAGGGAAAAAAACATCGCCTGCAGTTTTCAACTTCAAAATTCAAATTTACTTTCTTACCACAAAATGCTCTTGGTCCTAGACCCATATTTTTTCCGTTTAGAACTACACTGATATACTCATATTGGATACCATGTTAATCTACATTGTTATATCAGTAAATTCAGAGAAGCCAGGCCCTTTTTATGTTTCATTCAAGTGACTCAAAACATTTCATTCAAACTAATAAATGAAAAGATTCTCTGTGCGGTACATTTATGCTCTCAATATATTTCAGTTATGGTGTATTTGTTCTTGAGAGTATATCTCATGTGCATACAGCATACACTATCGCACTTTAAAGTTTTGGCATTTTATTTTGTTTGTAATTTCCAAATGTTATTATGACCATTCTTTTTATAACGCCCACATATCAATATTTTATCATGCCAAGTTTTTTGTAATTGTTTCCATGAGTGTCCTGTGTTTGTTAATGTGTTGTAATGGTCTTCTATGAGTCTTTTTTGTCGGGCAACGGATGACAGCGGTTGTAAGAACACTTTACTAGATATTTTTTTGAATTCATAAGTAAAAAAACATAGATAATTTAATAATTTTGCTCAAACCGGTCCTAGGGGCCGTCTTGAATTTTCTGTGAGGCAAACCTCGTTGTTGAAGGACACATTATGGCGTCAAGATGAAGAAAAACAACAAAAGCGTTCTTCCATTGCTTAATTTAACCATGTATTTGTAGAAACTTTGCCTCATGTGCATTTATTCCATATCCCTTCATCATTATTTACAATTAAGAAAAAATATACTCGTGAAGGGGTTCCAAAAATATTGATCGGTGTCAAGCGACAAACCTTTCACCAGCTGCTTCTAATAGATTCTTTGAATTAATTTTTTTGTTTCTTGTGAACAGGGTGCATATATACGCCCATTATGATATTTTTGGAAACCATTCCATGTTATGAAAAAATTATTTAGCTCCTGTTACTGTTTTCAGCTTGCAGAAATGGCACCTACGGAAGCTTTTGTTTTGGCAGGTGCGAAGGATGTGACGTCTGCGATATCGTGAGCGGAAAATGTCCATCAACAAAACATGCAGGTAATATGTATATCAAATAAGGGCAGTCCATTTTCAAGATCAACAATATCATACTTACAGATCTCTTCTGAGCGCTGGTCCGCGACCACTATACTCATATCTACACAAGAATCTGTCTCCATCGTCAGTTTCTGATGTGTATATCTTTTGTCAGCTTCTGTGTTAAATAAAACACAATGTCATCAAATGTGGACTGCAACAGACAAAATATTGTATACATTCATACACAATGTAGTATTGTGCCATCTTTTTACAAATAACTAAACACCGAAGTTAAAGTGAATTTAATTTCTGCATAATGCGCATTTCGACAACTTATGTTTCTTCACTGCAGATAAAATCTAAACGTTTGGAAGACCAGAAACTCAAAGATGTTTAAAAACTGATAGAGAACAAATAACAAAGAAACTGTCAAATATTAATGTAGAAGCAAACTATGAATCAGTCACAACATCACTGCATTTGATTGGTCAGGAAGTTCAGGTAGAGACAGAATTATTGAATCGGCCCTATCTTGTAATCCATCTTTAATGTTATGTCTGGTTGTGATGTTGGTTTCATGTGCATAAACAAAGGACAATTTATTTACCGACACACGTAATTATTCTTTCCCGCTTCAAATTGCGACAAAATTTATCTACATTTCAAGCCGGGAATATTATCGTTCGCGTCGTCGTGCAGCATATATCTAACATTAGACAGATGATATACAGTTACTCGTCTTTGCTGACTTTTATTTTGAAAAAAAATGATTTGGAAAAAAAATTATTGTACCCGCTTAAGATGTATTCTCATATAATACTTATCATCGATGTATTCTCATAGGAGACTTATTATCGATGTATTCTTATAGGAGACTTATTATCGATGTATTCTCATTATGTAGCTTTGAGCCACATACATGCAGTTTTACAAATGAAAGTATTTTTTTCTTTTTTTTACAAGATGGTTAGTAATCAGAGACTTCATACCTAGTGAGAGGGGTTCTGTCTATAGTCCGGTTGAAGTAGTAAATATCAAATGAGGTCGATTAAATTTAGTCTGTTAAAAGTTCATTGCATGCTGGTTTATTCATGACAGGGGCGCATTACTTTTCCGGAAATTTTTCAAATGTTAATTATTACGTTACCGCAAATTAAAAGTTTACGTTTCCGCAATTTTCATATACATGTATTACGTTTCCGAACATTTACCTGGTTCATAAGGTAGCTTTATTACAATTTCAATATATCTTATAATGGCTAAAAAACATGTTGGACTAAAAAAAAAGATCGCCAATTTTATGCCGCAATAGTACTGGGTGTATCAATATAATTGGGTACTTCTTTTTTTTTTATTAATTCAGTGATGAATCCAGTAAAAATGTTGATTATGTTGACTTTATAGAATTTAACTTAAAATAAAGTGAACTTAAAGGTCTCAGATGGTAAACTTTTAAAGTTCTAAAAAAAGTAGCAAAACAATGAACATTTTGGGCTTTAAAAGAACATTTTAAACATTGTACCTGATACGTTAATGTAAAAAGTCCAAATAGTACAGCAAATCGACGAAGTTGCAGATTTAATCAAAGCTCCGATGGAGCTGAAACTCGAAAGCCCTGAAAATCTACACGTGGCAAAACTTCGTAGTCATCCAAAGAACTGCTGCATAGAAAATAACGATTAATATGTTTTATCGGCAATATGTACATTTTCTCTTTGATCTTACTGACTGATATTGTCAGTATCTCCGTCCTGACCTGTTACAAGAAAATATCAGGCAATGACGTCATGAAATTGACATCATGACTCTTACGATGTTGCCGATAAAAACAATAATGGTAGTTTTGAAGGTCTCGACAGAAAATATCACTAGTATCACAGCTCGTCCTATCGGACTCGCCGCGATACGGTGATATTTTCTGTCTCGACCTTCAACACTACCATTACTCTATATTTATTGGCCTTGCAGAACTGATTTGATCAACGGGAACAGAAAGTACAATTTATCACAGTGAATAAAAAAATCACAGGCAATTGCGTAATCACGTGAAGATGATCGAAATCATGGAAATGGATGATTTTCGTATGGGTGTCCAGTTCAACTCATGTGCTAAATAGCCAATCGAGGTAATCAAATACATTCGCCGATTTGAGAACTGATCCGATAAACACGAACAGAAGGTACAATTTATATATATTAATTTATTCCGTAATACGTGAAAATTATCGGATAGTGTGATTTCGTATGCAATACACATGACACAGGTGAACAAATTTTAATTTGATTTTCATCCTGACAAAGTTCTACGCGACAGTATTACTGGATTTATTTCAAGAGATAGGGAAGTAAATACTTTGAATATTTATGTACTGTATGTTAATATCAATTCTATATAGCACCAACGTCAATGTTCGACTTACCAACAAAAAAAAAGGATTTTGAAAGAAATTTACGCACTATATTTTGATCGGAAGCATGTAGCTCTTCACATACGTTAACAGGCTTGAAGCCTCACGTGACCTTCTCGGATGGTTTTTAACAACTCTCCGCCTTCGGCTTACGAGTTAAAAAGGAACAATCGTTCAGATTTGTTCACTATATCTGATTTATTTTTGTTAAATTGTTCAATATTTAAGATATAATCTAACAAAATATTTTAGAATTGGTAAGATATTTCTTTTGCGGAAAAGTATTTTTTCTGGAAAAGTAATATACAGTTTTTCCGGAAAGGTAAACATTTTTTTCCGCAAAATGTCAATTTGCGGAAATGTAAAAACGCCACATGATGAATATTCTTCAACCCGGTTCAACCAGTCTCGAACTCTTATTAATTTAACATGGGCTTAATTGGTTTTTTTTCTGCTTCAACCCTGCAAAACGGGACTCCGCTAAAAGGGGGGGGGTGACATGATGACTTCAGTTTATCTTTCTTTTTACTCAGGACGCCTGTTGCTGGTAATAATAGCATTAGGAGGGTCATTAGCAGCCATGGTCACTGCATTGGTATGTTTCCTGTTAATTGTTTACAGGCGGTAAGTTTGTAATCCATTATAAAGATTTAAAACTCAACGAATCCATAGTAACACAAAAAACAGCATTAGTTTCCGAGGGAAACATTCATAACAAAATAAGCTTCAATATTTCACACGTTTGATCTACAGTGCCTTGAAATATCTAAAAAACCAACATATCAAGATACCTACTAATCAAAGTATATTCAATAATGATAACTTTATTCATAAATGCACATTTATGCCCTGAAAGGCTGATTGCATGAACAAAAATACAAATACAAAATACATTTCAAGATAAAATGCAAAAAACTTATGCAGCCTGGGAGTGCACTTTACTCAGTATTGATGACTTTAATATATAGAGCAACATACTGCATGCATTATTTTTTAAGGTGAAGATTTGTAAAATTCTAGGAAAATTTGATATTTTTTCTATTTCTTTTCGTTCATTCTCATATCTTGGAAATGTGAAAAAAATGACGAGTTTCATTTTCAATTTCATTTAAATTACAGTATTTACAAATCCTTTTCTAACTTTTAATTTTTTTGATACCTGCCTCTCTCAATTTCTAAAACATTTTGTTACTTTCAGTTGCTTTACTTAATTTGTCAAATAAAGATCATCATGATAATTTCCTTTTTAGATTTAGTTGAATAATTTTTGTGAAAACTATATTTGTCTTTTTTTATAATCAGTATTTGTTATCTCATTGAAGGTTTTTCGCTGGTCTTGTATATGTACTTCTGTCAGATTTTCGGCCTTCTCTGGTTTTATCCATTTAAAAGCTCAATAAATTTTTGCTCGATGACCCCTTATTTTTCCATAATTTCATTTTATACATCTTTTGGTGCATTCTGACAAAATTTTACTCAATTGGTGTTGTTTTGTCACATTCATTATTAGATAAATATTGTTCATGTTAAACCTACGAAAAATGCAGAGGACTTCAGTTTCTACCCATTTTTTTGAAATACTTGTATCTGGATAATGACTTCGGTAACCTATCAATTTATTCATTTAAGGAGGTTCACTCCTGATGCTGTTTATATCAAGGATTTCATGAAACCTATTTTAATTTACTAAGCATTGTAGACTAAATGAAATGGCAAAAAGAAGTATATACGTCCGCATGCTTTTTACTGAGATACAAGTCATTAAAAAATTTATACCATTCCTTCTTAATATTTTTATTTTATCGTTTTCTATTGAAGTAGATAATTGGTGACCTGAGCTAAATAATATATTGATCAGAGTATTTTAGTTCTGATTATACAATGGGTATTGCACAAGTGTTTAAAGCCAAAATTGGAATGTTTTATGCAAGAGCATCAAGAGCTAAACAATGTAAAAGGCTCAACAGAGAACATATAATTTTTGCAAACTTATATATTCTGCTTGGTCTTAAGTCCATTCCTATTATGATATGTTATATATTTCTTGGTATTGATGGTTGTTACGATAATCAAAATCATGAAAATGATAGTGTAAATAGATGTGGTAATTTAAACTCAAACTGTGATGAAAAACACACTGCTAGCTCAACTGACGGGAATTCTTCTGAATGTGAAACTATTATTACAAGAGAACAAACTGTAAAAGACTGTACTGATTTTCAGTTGGGTTATACCCATCACATGTCTTATAGCAAATCTGACAACCTGTCGCAGGTCAATCATAATTATATTCAGAATAAATGTAACATTAAACAAGACAATATGTGTAAAATTTTCATCATTGTCATATTGTGTATTATTTTTATTTACTTATGTGGTGATATAGAACTAAATCCTGGTCCACAGTCGTCATCTTCTAATGATTCATCCATATCTTCTTTTTCAAATACACTCTTTGACGATTTCCAAGCCTGTTTGTCAAACTTTACCTCATTTGCGCATCTTAATATTCAGAGTATAGTACCAAAATTAGATTTGATCAATTTTGAGATGCGGAATATTGATGTATTATGCTTCACTGAAACTTGGCTTAATCCAGTAATTAGTAACGATTCTCTACAGTTAGATAATTTTCAAAAGCCGTTCAGGTGCGACCGTACAAATCGTCCCGGGGGAGGGGTTGAGGCTTTTGTCAAACAAAACCTGCACGCTGATCGTAGAAGCGACTTAGAAGTAACAGGTCTCGAAAGTGTATGGATTGAGTTAAAAACAAAAAGCCACTGCTCCGTTTTAATCGGAACTTTTTATAGACCACCTGACTCTTCAAATAATGTGTTTAATCTAATTGAACACTCTATTGATTTGGCAGTAGATACTGGCGCTCAAACTATTTTAATAGTTGGTGATTCTAACGAAGACCAACAGAAACGGCAAAATAATAAGATTTTGAATATTGTGTCGACATATAATTTGACCCAATTTATAAATGACCCGACCCACTTTACTGAACATTCTTCCTCTATTCTAGACTTAGCTATTTCAAACAATCCCAATGTCGTTGATCTCGTTCATGTTGGTGAACCTTTCGTGAATTCAAATTTGCGATATCATTGTCCTACATATGGAATATTGAAAATAGAAAACTCTACGAACACATGTTTCAAGCGAAAGATCTGGTTATACGTGACAAATTAAGGAGCGTCAATTGGGATGAAATATTAAACCCTGATGACAACTTAGATACTTTGGTCAATTCCTTTTCTAATGTTGTTCAAGAAGCTGCGCGTAAAACTATCCCCAACAAAGTAATCACTGTTCGAAAATCTGAGCCATTGTGGATGAATAATATTATTCGACGTGCGGTCAGAAAGAGAAACCGTCTCAATCGAAGAGCTAAGAAAACAAACCGCCCCGAACACTGGGAAGCATTTCGAAAATGCAGAAATAAAACGATTAATATTGTTCGTTCCGAAAAAGAAAAATATTTCATTTCACTTGTTGAAAAAATGAACAATCGGGACACGTCTGTAAAAGACTGGTGGAAAATAGCAGTTAAACTTACGGGTTTTAAAAATAGAGATTGTGAAATCCCCCCGTCTAAAACTACCAAAATGAAATCTTATATGATGATGTTGCAAAAGCTGAAGCTTTCAACCATTTCTTCTCTACGCAATCTGACATTAACGACCAAAATAAACAGCTTCCGATCGAAGATCGACCTCCTGTTAGGCAACTAGATCACATTAATTTGCAGGTACGAGAAGTGAGAGATGTATTACAGGTCTTAAGTATTGACAAAGCATCGGGTCCGGATGGAATTCACGCCAGGCTGATAAAAGCTGCTATTGACATTCTAGCAAAGCCACTTTGCTTTATTTTTAATGTAAGTCTCTCTCGGAAGTTTTTCCCCGATTCCTGGAAACAGGCAAATGTCATTCCTGTCCATAAAAAAGATGCTAAAAATTTAGTAGAGAATTATCGGCCTATATCCTTACTACCAGTCCTGGGTAAAGTTTTTGAAAAATGTATCTATAAACATATTTTTAATTTTGTTCGTGAACTCATCACCGAGCATCAGTCTGGTTTTTTACCAAAAGATTCTACGAGAAATCAGTTACTCTATTTGGCCCACGAATTTAGTAAAGCTTTGGATGAAGGAAAGGAAATACGTATAATATTCTTTGATATCAGCAAAGCTTTTGACCGAGTGTGGCACAAGGGTCTTTTATTTAAATTACAAAAAATGGGCATCGTGGGTGATCTCTTATTATGGTTAAAAAGCTATTTATCAAACAGAAAACAGAGAGTTGTGGTAAATGGTACGGAATCTGATTGGGAAAATATCAAAGCAGGGGTACCAACAAGGTTCAATACTTGGACCACTTCTTTTCTTGATTTTTATTAATGACATAGTATGCGAGGTTGATTGTCCTATTAAATTATTTGCTGATGACACTAGTATTTATGCCATAGTTGAGAATCCTTTAGTTGCTTCTATCCAGTTAAATTCTAACTTGAAAAAAATCCATGAATGGTCAAAAAGATGGTTAGTGAATTTCAATCCTAAGAAAACTGAATCCATTGTCATTTCGCGTAAGACAGATCAGCCTATTCATCCCCCTTTACTCTTTAACAATGTTAATATCAAGCGTGTGGATAAACATAAACATCTCGGTCTAACCTTCTCTGGTGACGGAACATGGATATCTCATATTGAAGAAATTATAAGTAAAGCAAATTCTAAATTGAATATTATTCGGAAATTAAAGTTTCGTTTAGATAGAAAGACACTAGAAAAAATGTACATAAGTTACATAAGACCGATCATAGAATATGTAGATATAATTTGGGATAACTGTCCGGAATATATGAAAGATATCTTATTGAAAACATAAATCGCGAAGCTGCCCGTATAGTTACAGGCGCAACAAAATTGACTAATTTGGATTTACTTTATGGTGAATGTGGTTGGGAAAAGTTACAAAAACGAAGAGACTGTGATAAACTTATACTTTTTCACCAAATGGTAAATGGAAAAACTCCGGCATATCTTACCAGTTTAATTCCTAACAGATTCAGTGAAGTACATCAATACCGAACCCGTAATTCTGATAACATTATACCCGTGGTATCTCGTACTACTTTCTTTTATAAAAGTTTTCTGCCATCAACCATACGACTTTGGAATGAATTACCGCAAATGATAAAAATAATGACTCATTCAATTGCCTTAAACATTATTTGAATAACGAAAACAGAGTTCCATCTTACTTTTACGTTGGCTGTCGAATGGTTCAGATTCTGCACACTAGACTACGAACTGAAAGTAGTTCCTTAAAAGAACACCTTTATAAAAAGAATTTAGAACCTGATCCATTTTGTAGGTGTAACCAGGTTGAAAATTCTGAACATTTTTTATTAAATTGTCCCCTTTATTCTTGTTTGAGACATCGGTTATTTCTCAATCTTTTCGGTTCTCTGTGTATCAGAAATCTCCTATATGGAAACCCTCAATTATCAGATTGTTCAAGATTTCATTTTAAAAACCAAAAGATTTACCTAATTTATGAAGTGTACCTATATTATTCAAATATAGTCTATCTTCTCAGGTCATCTACTTCATATTAGTATTTTGCTATTTTTATAGTTTTGTCTTGTATTACTACGATACATGTCAAATCATCCTGTATTAAATTGTATATTCTATTTTCTTATGGAGAGGAATTTATATAAGCGTTCATCGCTTGTTTTCCAATCCATGGTTTCATGTATGTAAACTGATATGTTTTTGTTTATTCTAATCACTAAAAAATTTGGCGGGAAATGGATTTCTCTGGATTTTCCCTTAATTTAACATTAGGAATACTTTTTGTGCAAAAGCTAAGAAGTTGTATCAAAAATTTTATGAAAACTTGTCAGGTGTCTTAATTTGACCTATGGAACATATTCATGAAATAAAAATTGGGGGTCCGTGTGCAAAATTCTTTAAGCCATTGAACTGGACAAAACCAAAGGAGTTCCGAAATCTGACACAAATTCAAAAATGTGACGAGTGAGCCTCCGTAAGGATGTATTCTGGTCATGTTTCAGTCTCGTTGAAATCTCGTTTTGAAATAACTTTAAAATAATTAACAGTTTATGTACAAAAGCAATGAATTCACCAAATTTATATTAATCTTTAAATTTTGTCAAAAAAAATATATTCATTTTTATCAAGTAGTTTCAGAGTAATCTCAAACTGAAGATTTATGCCCTAATTGGCTGTTGGATTGATGTAAAATTTTCACAAAATAGGGGTTGGGTTAGAAAAAGCCATTTTATGAAAAAATATACACTTC
>MJUU01040426.1:21326-64110 GCA_002080025.1 Modiolus philippinarum
TCAAAAATAAATTTATAAATGCCCAAAACAATGCTGACCTTATTTTTACTATCTTTGTCATTTTGAATTTTCATAACCATGTAAATCGGTCAAGAGACAAAATAGGAGATGTGTATACTATTAACTTATTGAATTAATATACAGACTTTACAATAACTATCATTTACACTTCTGATACATTACCATTTTGTGTATTTTTCTTTGATGTGATCTCCTCTCGTGATTTTTCTACACCCTATACTACTCTCCCACTCGGTACTCCGGAATTTAATATATTAACCCGAATATTCGCTACATCGAGGAAGGAGATAATCGGATACGGAGAGGGCTTGAGGGACTTTCGAGAAAGGAACTCTCGTGTAATTGAAGGTGGAAACGATCTCCTCAAATACCAGAGACAAATGCATTTGTAATAATTTCCTCTTTCTACTTTATTCATATATAAGTGTAACTTATGTTGTATTATTATCATTAGTACTGAGCATGTTATATTTGGTATTATATATTTTTGTGTTTTTCTGGAGACGGATTTATATAAGCATTTTGCTTGTTTCCGAATCCTTGTATTGTATAAATGTATTGTTATAAATATAAATGTATAGCAATTGCTGAATAAAATATTGTTTAAAGTAAATGCCAGTGAGACGGAGTGACTGGATTCTTAATCTATTGAAATAAATATCTAACATGTAAAAAAACAAAATATTTATGAATTTGAAGTATACATTTTATAATGGTTCCTACATGACAAGTCTGTAACTAAATTTTATTTGACGAAAAACAATTAACCTGAAGCGCTACAACAGATTGAATACAAGCAGTGTATTGCCTAACCGTGTTCATTAATTAATGCATTCAATTCTTAAGTGATTCCCCCTCTATGTATTGATTTTTTTGCGTATACTATCAGAAATGTATTCCGGTTTGAGCACGACTCAGAAGTCCCGTATTATTCGAGTTATTAATATATCAGTCTTTCTGTACTAAAGGGTGAAAGAAGATAGTGAAAGGTAAAGATTTGGCCTATTTTGTTTAACAACACACCGATTCACACAAAAAATATACAGAGGAGGATGTCATCGCAATGCTGGAATTCTTGATTGATAACATATTTGTAGAATTTGCCTCGGAGGACAAGTTTTCCAGAAGACAATAATGATACCTATGTTTGCACTGTTAGCCCGGCGATTTGTCTCTTTATTCGTATTAAGCCAGGTTCATACAAGGGCTAGTTAAGAAAAAAGACAATAAGCTATAAAGATAATGTTCTTTCATTTAACAATCCTCAATTTAAAGATAGCCTTCATCTTATATAAATGAAATCGAAATTAAAGAGACCATTGATACACCACCATCAACATCATTACAAACAAAGATAACAGTAAACACCTACAATGGCCGAAAACTACAATCACATGCGACAATTCACAAGCGAACTGCACTAGAAAAACACAAAATTAATGAAATATAAGAGACAAACGTTTATAACGATAGGAACTCTGGATCGATTGACTTAGATTGTACCGGGACTAGTAAAAGAAAGCAGTAGGATTAAACCGGTATATGGGTACCCAAACCTTCCCTTTATCTATTCCATATAGTATAATGAACACACGAATAAAACCCAATACAGGTAGACCACTAACTCTATGACAACTATCTTGATAAAGAAAAGAATATGACAAAACAAAACGTTATTTAGAAAGATGGGCCACAGAAACTTCGCTGCTAAACACTGCCATACCTGGACCTATACTTGCACACTGACAACTCGGGACATCTGAAAACAAAACTTTACGACAAGCGTGATGATTTCGACTTTTCAATAGTGAAGTTTCCGTTTTTGAGCAGTCATAATTCCACACATGGCGTCTACATTTCATAACTCACTCGCTATTGTCATATCTGTTGTTTGTACAGCGATAAATTACTGTCTCAAAAACTTAAACATCAAGGTTATGTTCAGTTACTGTTGCAAAATGTCACCACAAAAGTTTTACGGTCGTCACCATATTTTGAAAGACCGTTACAATGTTTCTATTTCACAGATGAAAATAGATATCTTTGGGTAGATCCAGAGTTTATTACCGGACTGACTAACACCGACTGTGACAAAACCGAACTTTCAACTGGCAGTGTGACGGGTGCCACGCGTGAAGCAGATCATGCTTACCTTCTCGGAGTACCTGATGATACCTCAGTTTTTGTAGGGGTTAACACTACTAGTGCTTTAGTTTAGTGACGTTCTTGTTCATTTTTGTTTTTGTCATGCTGTTTCAATTCGTGCTCGATAAGAATTGCTGTGATTTTGAATTTTTGATTTTGGAATTTCCCTTTCATTTTTTTTTTCTTTTCTCTTCGGTATTCGTTTGCCGAAGTATTCATTGAAATATATCGTTAATCTATGTAAATTGTGAGCTTTATATAAGGAGTGTTTCAATAATCAATTCCATCATTCCTTTTAACTTTAACTCAATATCCCGTGCCTGTATAAGGGAGCAATATTTGATTTTATTTCTTTTGAGGGGGGATGGGCTTGGAAGAGATCCCCCCAAAAATCCATATCACTAAAAATGATCGTCAGTATCCCTAAAACAGAGAAAACTATTTTAGCCGTCTCGAAAATGTTATTATTTTTGTGTATTTCATGAATCCATTTCACTAAACCATATTCCCAAAAATGGCAAATTTATATATATATCCATACACATAACAATAAAAGGGGAACATATCCTCAATTGTTTGACCAGTTTAAGGGTAATTGTCTGAATTTTATACACCTTTGTTGTTGATTTTTTTTTCTTTATGATTGCAGGTCAAACTTTAGTCTCTGAAGCTTTAACATCACAAGCAAAACTGAAACACGTCACACAAGAAAGAAACACGGTTGTTGCAAGTAGAAGTGAAACGCGTGAACCGAGTTATGAAACTACCTCGGACGCCTTGAAGCATGATGGTTATGAAAATACGTTTAGAGAAACAAATACTGAACAGTCTACGGAGAAGGATGACGCTTCATTTCACAGTTACGATTATATAGGATTCAGCCCATCTGAACATGTATTCCAATTGTTAAGCAAGGGAAATCTGGATATCAGTCAGTGAAAATGGAATTCATAACTAAAAATCTGACAATGATAAATAGCTATACAATCGGTCAATATATGAAAAAAAAATGACTTTGGTATCATTTTTTGAGATCATGAACTCCGTGATAGTTAGTTTTCTTTAATAAACAAATTACAATACAATCTAGTAGAATAATGCGAATATCCACATACATTATATTATTGTAAGTTCGTTATATATTTACATAAGTTCGTTATATCAACATAAGTTCGTTATATCCACAATCATATTTTCTTTTTTGCAATTTCGACCCATGGGAAAGAATTTGGTACTTGTGTCTAGCCATTTTGAAAATATGCCTAAGTATTGCCTAAAATCATGTAAGATGGTACTTCATAGAAATTAAATTAATTTATGCCAACGTGACTTGTATGATTATTGGCTTATTAACAGCCGAACATTCCAAAAATAGTACTAAGGATAATGTGATTTTTATGTAACATAACACTAAAAAGTGATGATATATATAAATTCTAAACCTCAATAACGAATCAGTGGAAATCTTGGAAAACCTACAATTCCCATTTTGTACACATTGTCGAAAATTTACGTAAAAAATGATCGTAGTGAAATATATAAAAAATATCAATAATTTTACGGAGATGTCCAAGTAATAGCATAGGCTCATCAGCTCTCTGAGAGCCCAAAGTCCATGCATGTGGAGCTCGGAACCTGTAAATTGAGTCTGGAGCCCTGTGATTAGAGCCCTAGTGTTGGAGCCCTGATCCTTATTGTTGGACTCCGGAAGCCTTGTGTTGGAGCCCAGAGCCCAACGTTCAAAAAATCTTCGAGCCCGGAGTCTAGAACCCGTGTTATTCCCCCAAAGATGTGTGCTAATCTCGACATTTGTGAAGCAAAGATTGAAAGCAAATTATTAGACAAAATTTGCTGTCGACACACCATAAAACTTATGTTTCCATGGTCTAATGTTAAAATTACCATCAACGCTTAGGGACCGACCATTTAACTTGAAGGGGGGGGGGGNAAAAAACTTTCCACAAATACAATAAAAACTTACTTTTGTTTGATTTAATTGCTATTTTAACTGCAGAAACTGCCTCAAGTCCTTTTAATCTCCATTCAAACTTTCCAACCAACGCTGCTGACGAACCGGACATTACGATTTTCTTTGTGACGTCACAAGTAGGAAAATTAAAGTTTGTCCCGAACGTTGCCTTTTCAAGTAGAAAAAAAAATCCATAATGAATTTCGGAAACAAATTTAATTAAAACTTTTTGGTGGATGGTAGATTTTGACAGTTAAAATAAAAAATAGATTCAAAATATACAACAGAAACTATGCATCTTTTGCGCATGTGCTAAGAGTGTTATATTGGTATTATAACATGACTCTATTTACAAAGCTAATACAGGAAGCCATATTAGAATCTGAAATAGTTTCAGAAGAGTTGATGAAAATATGTATTTTCTATAGATCCATTGTTAAACTATTTTCCGCATTTTCAGCCATATTTTTGTCGGATCTGACCCAAATGAACAATCCATGTAAAGGATCCTCTATACATCAATCTGGTTAAATTAGCTTCAATGGTTTCAGAGCTAGTAGATAATAAAAATAGTATTTTTACATAGGGTCCAATGTAAAATCAAGCCCAGTGCAGGCGGTCACGCTTTTTACGGACTGAAATGAAATGAATAATCTTTGTAAAGGACTTTCCATGTATCAGTGAAGATGAAAATGTGAAAAGCCAACGGACGACAGACGACAAATCCAAGTAAAGGGTGAGCCCAAATAAATACACATGATTAAATAAAGATATAAAAATAACTACCGAAAGCATCGTCTAAAATATCATTTTAATACCTGGATTATATTATTTCAGCTTTTTTCTCAATATTCCAAATTTAAATTACTATTTATTCCATATCCGATTTCAAATGACGATCGGCCGAACATGGTGTTCACTCATACATGAGTGTTATCCCGTGAACACTTTTCAGTAAAGAACATGGGTGAAGAAAGGTGAGTAAAATAATATAAATAATTGTATGATTAGAATTATCTAAATTTGAGATAAAAACTTAAAATTTCATACACAGTCTACTAGACAAATCCTTATATAAACAATAAAATGTGATGCCCTTCACCCATGGTCTAACTAGCCCATTTTTCTTGACCTCGGAACCAGGTAAACCAGGTAAAAACCTTTTGTGCCCCATGAATGATGCACGGATATGTATGTCTGTTCAAGAGATCCAATTGACCATGAAGCATATTTCGTCGGTTGAGTTGTGCTTTGCAAACGAATGAAGTTTAAGGACTCAAAGTCTTTTAATTCTCTTGACCTACAAATAAGAAATACGTGCCATGGCGCAATAATATCGGCTATAAGTAAACAAAATCGGGGCGATGACGGCGGCGGCGTAAACTCAAGTTATTATAGAACTCTTTGTTTTAGGAACTTCATATTTGGTCCATAGGTAGCTTACGACAAACCCTTTCTAGAGGACACAAAATCATCTGACCTTGATCTATATTTCACGGTCCAGCGCCCAGGTTACGTATTTCTGCTCAGGTCTGTTTCTCAAAAATTTCAAGCCACAGGTCAATGATATTTGGTAAATAGCTTAGTCTTGGTTAGTACATCTCAGTCTGCCATTTGGCTTTTGATCTTGACCTCAATTTCAGGGTCCAGTGCCAAGGTTAAGTTGTTTGCATAAGTCTGTTTCTCAATAACTACAATCAATATGTCAATGATATTTGGTATATAGCTTTGTCTTGGTTAGTACATGCCAGTCTGCCATATGGCTTTTTACCTTGACCTCAATTTCACGGTCCAGTGCCCAGTTTGAGGTTTATTGCTGTTTCTATTGGCAAGATAATTATATATAACTTCAAGTGATAAGTCAATGATATTTGGTACATAGCTGAACGTCTTGGTTAGTACATGTCAGTCTGCCATATGGCTTTTGATCTTGACCTCAATTTCGCGTTCAAGTGCCCAGATTAAGTTTTTTTGTTGCTCAAGTCTTTCTTAATAACTTCAAGTGATAAGTCATGATATTGGGTATATAGCTTGACATTGGTTAGTATATGTCAGTCTGTCGTATGGCTTTTGACCTTGACCTCAATTTCGTCGTCCAGTGGCCAGATTATGTTTTTTTGCTTAAATCTGTTTCTCAATACAACAATTCATAAGTAAATGATATTTGGTGTATAGTTTGGTATTGGTTAGTACATATCAGTCTGCCATTTGACTTTTTACAAGTGACCTCAATTTCAAGGTCTATTAAACATGGTTGACATTTTCTGATTAAACCAGTTTCTCAATAACTGTGAGTGGTAGGGCAGTGATATTTTGCATTTAGATTGCTCTTGAGTAGAACATGACTGTCTGCCATATAGATATTGTTTCAGATATCAGGGTCTAGAAAACATGGTTAAGTTTTTCATATTAGATCACGGTCTGTTGAACGTGTTAAGATTCTCAGTGTCTAATAGTTGTCGGTCGATGATATTTTGTAAGGAGGTTGGTATTGGGTAGTACACCACAGCTGTCTGTGACCTCAATGTCATGATCTAAAATGAGCATGTTTTGTTTTTCTGATTTGGCCAGTTCGGTTTTTCACATTAGTTTTAGTGACAAATCCACAATCACAGTCCCTTTTCCACCTCAGCTAACGATATTATGGTATGGACGGGCGAGACATCTATTAGGGTCCATTCTTGTTGTGAATAGGCGATTTTTCAGTAATTATTAGTGGTAGCTCAATGATATATGGTATATGGTATGGGGGTTAGTCTTGGATAGATTATGACCGACTGCTTATATGGCTTTTGACAGTGACCTCAATTTCATGGTCTAATGAGCATGCTCATGATTTCTGAATAGATCAGTTTCTCAGTACTACATATATTTTCGGTATGTGTTACTGTGTGTTAGCCTCTTATAGTACATGGAAGTTTGCTATATGGTTTTATCAGTTACCTTAATTTCATAGTCCAGTAAGTATGTTAAGTTTTTCAGTATCTATTAGTGGTACGTCAATGATATTCTGTGTGTGTATTTGCCTTGGGTAGTACATGAAACCCCTCTGCACGGCTTCTGTCCACGGTAAAGTGAGCATGTTTGGTTTTCCAGTAACTATTAGTGGTAAGTCAATGATATTTGGTATGTTAGTTTGTCTTGGGTTGCTATGTGACCCTTTTCAGTGACCTCTAGTCACTGTGAAGTGAACATATCAAGTTTTTTTTATGATTAGGTCAGTTTGATTTTTCAAAACAATTTAGCGCCAAGCAGGGACGGGCAAGACAACTATTAAGGTCCACATTTGTTAAGTATACTTTTTAGAAATAATGTAAGTATTAAATAAATGTATCTAGGACATTTTAGCCCACATGTAAATGTAAATGGACCAGAATATATTTATTGCACAGTGTGAAAAATGTGATAGAACAAATCCACAACCATAGCCCCTTTTCCACCTCAGCTAACGATATTGTTGTCACGAATCCAGTAAACAAATATCAGCAAAAATAAACACATTGATTGGGAAAGACAGGTTATCAACACTATAATTTCAACATATTTTTCCAAGATTTGAAATACGTGAATGAGCCTTTCCTAGAAGTTGGCTACTTTTGTTGCCCTTAAGGCCTATGGCCGTCGCCTTTAAAACATTTTAATGATAAAGATAATTTTATACAACCGTAAAAATTGAGGTTGTACAATGTATTATGGTATGGTGTAGTCGTCGGCGTTGTCATCCTGGTCGTCTGGTGATACAATAACTTTAGTTCCAGTGCAGTGGATTAATTCTTATGAAATTTTACTTTGTTCCTTGGTACAGAAGGGAGGCTGGATTGGTTTTGGTTATTGTGGAACAGTCCATTTTTTAAAGGGTAAAAAATATCAAAAATTGGGTGTCGTCATTTATTTTACTGTAGAATATTAATTATTTATCAAATTTGGATAGAATTTCATTCGGTGTACTCCTTGGGATTTCACGTCACATGCATCATTTATGATATAAATGGGACTCAAAAAATTTACTAAACTCAGGATATAGTGATCGATTTAAGCTTATCTTTCCGTAAATAGAAGTTCTGGGTTGTTTCCAATTTCTCATATTAAACAAAAACTCATAATTAACTCAGCAACTATTTGGAAAATTCGACCAACGAGAGACAACTCTTGATACGTAATGAATTTACCTGTGCAATTAGTGCAAAAATCCATATTTTAAAAAATTAATCGCTCTCAAAAAGATACAATGTAAATAAATACTCACGAAAATTGGTAGAAAAATAAGTTTTGCATAATCTATCAATTTGCCAATAGGTGGCGAATGGGGGTTAACCAATACCAAGTAAGAGTGAAAAATTATTGTTATTCCTAAAAAGCTAGAAACAAACCTCGAAAAACTGTGACTCACTAATAAATACCCCGCACCCCCATTTGATTACAGAAATTAAAAATCATTCAAATCAAATTCTGAGATAGGAGGTGCACATCTACATTATATCCAAATGCATGGGTGTTCCACGGAACACATGTGTCGCCTGCACTATATATATATAAAGAATTCCTGTTTTGTTATATATTGACAAAAGTCCAATGATAATCAGAGAAAAAAAATCAAAATTAAAGAAAACAAAATGCATGGGCACATCTACAATATATATAAAAGCATTCTGCAATTGTGGTTGGAAAGTACCAAGTGGTTCTGAGGAGTTGCGGATAACGGAGGCATACCCTTAATGACAAAGTTCAAACATAGCTAGAAAATCTGAAAAAATCAAAATTAATCTGAAAATGAAATACATGGTGCACATCTGCAATACATATTGAAGCATTCCTGCAAGTTAGGTTGGAAAGGACCAAGCGGTCTAGGAGGAGTTGCGGATAATGGAGGTATACCCTATGACTCCATTAAGCTAAAATGACAAATCAAATAAGATAGCTAAGAAATCTGAAAAAATAAATGAAAAACAAAATGCATGGTGCACATCTGCAATATATATTGAAGCATTCTTGCAAGTTTGGTTGGAAAGTACCAAGCGGTCTAGGAAGAGTCGCGGATAATGGAGGTATGTACCCTATATAGCTATGACTCCAATAAGTTAAAATGACAAATTCCAAACATTGCTAGACAATCTAAAAAATCAAAATTAATCAAAAACTAAATGCATGGCGCACATCTGCAATACATATTGAAGCATTCTTGCAAGTTTGTTTTGAAAGTACCAAGTGGTCTATGAGG
Source organism: Modiolus philippinarum (assembly GCA_002080025.1). Taxonomy (NCBI): domain Eukaryota; kingdom Metazoa; phylum Mollusca; class Bivalvia; order Mytilida; family Modiolidae; genus Modiolus; species Modiolus philippinarum. The sequence continues at coordinate 30,680 of MJUU01040426.1, forward strand.
TGTTGCGGATAATAAAGGTATACTATTTGACTCCAATAAGCTAAAATGACAAAGTCCAAATATAGCTTCAAAATCTATAAAAAAAACATAAATAAAGAAAAACTAAATCACGGTGGGTAATCGAGATTCTTGCTTTTTGTCATACGGCAGACGGGTACGCGCTAGATAGCATACGTCCGATGAGTTGTTTTTGATACTACATACTGCAGACGACAAAATGTCAAACAACGGTATGTTTTATGTTTGTTTTCTTTCCAAAGTTGCAATATTTCCCGAAATTCAAGTCGAGAATACGGATGAATAATATATTAATCCAATGAACACCGCTACAGTCGTCAGTCTTTCCTCAAATGCTAAATTAATTCAAGTTTGCCAGAAAATTTGTGACGACGCATTTTTCCCCTTATAACTTTGTTTGTTTTTGTCTGATTGTCTTAAAAATGATATATATTTAGTACAGACCGTTTTACATACCAATCTTCACTAAAGGATAAGACAATTGTATCTTGCTTGCAAGTCATTTCAGCTATTTCTTTCAAGAACAAAATGCATGATACGGCATACAGGCTGATGTGATACGGCAATGCATGGTGCACATCTACAATACATACTCCAGAGTATTCCTGCAAGTTTCATTGGAAAGTACCCAGTGGTTTAGGAGGAGATGCGCGGATAATGGTGAAAATTTTGGAGCCATACAGACGGACGGACAGACGGACACAAGACGATGGATAGTGATCCCTATTTGTCGATCCTGCACTAGGTGCAGGTGACGCAATAAACACTATGTTAAAACTTCATGAAAATCTATTCAGTGGTTCTGGAGGAGTAGCGGATAAGAGATGGATACCCACTTGTAATGCAATGGCTAAGTCCATGTTTTGCTATGAGATACCCCAGAAATTAATCAAATAAATTCTGAAATAAGAGGTGCAAATTTACATTATGTCATAAATAATGTGTTAAAGTTTCATGAAAATCTATTCAGTGGTTCAGGAGGAGTAGTGGATAAGAGATGGGTACCCACTAGTTTGTAATGGCTAGGTCCATGTTTTGCAATTGGAAACTCAAAAAATCGATCAAATAAAATTCTGTAACAGGAGGTGCACATCTACATTATGTCATAAAGAATATGTTAAAGTTTTATGAAAATCTATTTAGTGGTTCAGGAGAAGTAGCGGAAAAGAGATGGGTACCCACTAGTTTGTAATTGCTAAATCCATGTTTGCAATTGGAAACCCCAAAAATCGATCAAATCAAATTTTGAAATAGGAGGTGAACATCTCCATTATGTCATAAAGACTGTGTTAAAGTTTCGTAAAAATATTTTCACTGGTTAAGGAGGAGTAGCGGATAAGAGTGTAATGGCTAAGTCCATGTTTTGCAATTGGAAACCCCAAAAATCAATCCGATGGAGGTACACATCTACATTATGTCATTAACACTGTGTTAAAGTTTCATGAAAATCTATTCAGTGGTTCAGGAGGAGTAGCGGATAAGAGATGGGTACCCACTTGTAATGTAATGGCTAAGTCCATAACCCCAAACATCAATCAAATCAAATTCTGAAATAGGAGGTGCACATCTATATTATGTCATTAACACTGTGTTAAAGTTTAATGAAAATCTATTCAGTGGTTCAGGAGGAGTAGAGGAAATGAGATGGGTACCCACTACTTTAAAATGGCTAAGTCCATGTTTGAAGTGGGAGACCCCGAAAATTGAACAAATCAAATTCTGAAGTAGTAGGTGCACATCCACATTATGTCATAAAGACTGTGTTAAAGTTTCATGAAAATCTATTCAGTGGTTCAGGAGGAGTTGTGGATAAGAGATGGGTACCCCCTTGTCATGTAATGGCTAAGTCCATGTTTTGCTATGGGAAACCCCAAAAATCAATCAAATCAAATTCCGAAATAGGAGGTGCACATCTACATTATGTCATAAACACTGTGTTAAAATTTCATAAAAATATTTTCACTGGTTCAGGAGGAGTAGCGGATAAGAGATGAGTACCCTCAGGTGTAACGGGCGAACGGACGGACGGAACCCCCCCCCCCACTTTTCAAGCGGGTGGTAAAGACGGACAACCTCCCACTTTTCAAGCGGGGGTATAATAAACGACAATAAGGCCCAGTTGGAAAAAATAAATTTAAACACACACTGTTTTCTAGTTTAAGATACGATCGTTTGTTTTTCTGAAGTCTTCTTATTCAGAGAAAACTTTTCATTCAAACTTATATTAAACAGTTTTTATTTCAAGATTTATGCATAAAAACCCAAAATCATATTATTTAACTATTTCTGTACTACTTATTGTATTCATTCAATCAATCACGAAAAGTAAATTTGATATCAGAATTTGCTACTGACTGTTTGAATTTTTATTTCAGTATAAGACAGAAGATATTGAGGATACTTAACAGTTATCCTGCAATGATAGTGCTCAGTGTTCTCATTGCGTGTGAATGTTTGGATCTAGTCGCTGAAATTATGATAGAACAAGAAATAAGAGGTAATGTGTATGCGTCATAAAGTTTCCGCTCTCTGCAGCATGGTAGACATTGGACAAAGACAACAGACAGAAAAGCAATGGACAAAACTCTTCTTACAAAAAGCAAACGGTCGGACAAAACGTTAAATCGGACAAAATCAAATATTGGCCAAAACACACTTTATCACTCTTATTATGGTTTTACCTATAAAAACAATAGTGAAACCCGTCGAAAGCGAACCCTGACTAAGCCAAACGCGATCATTCCTATATCCATTACGATTCTGAACCAAAAGTCTGGTGTACTTGAATTACACATTTATATCTAGAGCGTATTTAGGTGGGGAAGTAATTGGAACCGCGACGTCACACGTTTGTTTTCCCGTCTACGTCATGACGGCGGGGATTTCGGCAACCGATTGGGACCTTTTCCACGGGTCATGACGTCGTTGCGCAGTGAATGTCATAATAATGAATGAGCAGTGGCAATGAGTGGTAATGTAATGCACCGACAATACCATAAGAAGCGGCTCACAAAAAAGTAAATAAAGTGAAACTAAATATAATCAATAGTAACAAGGTAGGGTTTCTTGTACGACAGTACCCCTTGCAATACAGGTGCATTTATAGTATTATTTTCACATTTAACAACTATTTTAACATTTAACGAGCCTAGCCCTTGTGGGTGTTACCGGACAGTTTATTTTTAGCTTTATCGGATACCCGACAGTTTTCATGTACTCTTAGTCTGACGTCAACTTAGCCTATTTCTTAATTTGTATTGAAAAGTCTGTCACAAATATATTTATTTTAAAAATTTACCAGCATTTGTTTGTGTGATCTAATGTTTTCTTATGCGAACGTATCCCTACGGAGACCACAGATATCTAAATATATGTCCTTGGAGCAGCGGTGTATGCTGAAAAATAGACAATAACAGTACATTGACTTGACATAAACACAATATAAGGATGAGGCTTAGAAACGCGGGAAAATGCGAGCCTTTGGCGAGCATTTTCACCGTTTCGAGCCGAATCCTTATATAAAGTTTATGTCAAGTCAATGTACTGTTATTGTGTTTATACTGCAACATAAACAAAGAAAATTTTAGGTAAAATTTATCGGTAAAAATGATGATTTAAAAAGTGAAGCGCACGTCATTAGCTTGAGATGAATCCATGTTTTCTTGCAACGTCATGGAACAATCTCTACGGAAACACATTGTTGAAGTCATTGAGAAAGTGTTATACGACCAGTGACTGTATATCACTTATGTTTATACAGTCAATGTAGTTTACTTGCGCAAATAGAGAGGTTGCAGTATAAATTACTTTTAAAAGACAGTGTATGCTTTTGGATTTGAACCTACAACTGTCAATACAATTTTTTCTGCTCTTTTTTATCATTATTAAAATATATCATCATATTTATATACCGCGCTAACTCACTGAGCTATAGGGTCTGTAAGTCTCGTCAGTCATGTGACTCACGAGAATCAACGATAAGCAGGCAATTTGAAATCGTTTCCCGCCAAAAAATGACGTCTGAGGATTATGACGTTCAAATTTTTGTTTGAAACGTCACATATCTTTGTTTAAAATGTAACTTCCGGGTACATTTTTTGATCCCGGAAGTTCCAAAATTGTACGAGACTTACAGGCCCTATTGGAACACTTAATATGTAGTGCTTACTAAACATTTAAATATCTTCTTTGTATTCTTTATATTTTGTGAAAAATAAGATTTCAAACATCCTTGCCACAAGTTGGGCTCGAACTCACCAGAGTAATGAAACACACGATTTGCCCAACCCTCTAAAGATTACGCCACGGCGACTTGGTAACATGTTACGTTTTTTTAAATACTTCTTGACGGTACTGACGTTTTAATGAATTTGAATACAGAGTAATAAAAATGATCATTTCTGTCGTACAAGTCAGATACACGTACAAGTCAGATACAGTTCAAGTGTAGCAATAGAACAATCCTACTCCCATGACAACTCCCTGGACATTGACCGGATTACTCGTGCAGAAAAACTATTCATGTAATGGATGTTACAGGATAGTTGCACTATATCTAATTACTTATTTAGGTTATACACATGGAATTTACCTCATGTTGAACAAACGGCACATCAAAACCACATTTCTGAAGTAGTGAATCTGTAAACTATTTACGAATAAGCTTGATATATATGTTCCTTACCATACGCGTACGGTATGGACCGTATGCGTATACTCATATGGTCCGACCGTACGCGTATGGTCGGACCGTATGAGTATACATTTACGGTCTGCTACGAGCTCGACCATACGCGTGTATTTAGAATGTATGAGTACAAACAAAAAGACGGACACTACATTCGTGATTCAAACAAAGAAGTAATTTGCGGTCAGAACTGATAGCACGAACTTCCCCTGAAAACCGTATAAATTATTAGGTCTGCATGATAAAAAAAAATAAATTACTTATATAACTGAAATGAAATTATAGAATCAGTGAAATAAAAAAAAAATATTTTCACATTTTCACACAAATTTTAAAGGTGATACATAGACATTTTTACATTAAGAAGTTTTGTTCGTGTACAGGGGGTATTCCTTTTTGGAACACTGTTATTTCAGCTGTTATGTTTATTCTGCTGTCCCTTTACATGATTTTGGGAATTTCACCCTTTTGGGGGTAATTTGGAGATGGTATTCAATGATTTTTTTTCTCATGATTCTCAGACAAGAAAAACCATATATTATATTTCAATTAACATTCGTTTATTATTTACGAAGAACTATGTTTTTTTTTATCATTTTACCTTTTTATCAAATAACATTCAGTTGATAAGTCAAATTTATAAAGGCAATTCCAAAACATAATTACGGTATAAATTCTTATTTTTTCTTTCTTTAAAATTACGATTTTTAGAAAACGTCATATTAATTTATTGATATATTATCTAAGACCACGAAAGTCTTTGAAATAGCCAGACCGTACGTGTACGGTCGGACCATACACGTACGATCCAACCGTATAGGTATTTCGAAAAAATACTCGTATGGTCAAGACCATACGCGTACGATCCAAATACGCATATGGTCTTGAACATATACAAGCTGAAATCGGCAAGGTTTGAAGAAGAAAAAATACCATTGCACACACAGACAACACGTAAAGGCATTACATACTATTTTCATGACTGCCGAATTTGCGTCCAAATACTCCCCCCCTCCTTTCCATAAAAAAACAAAACAAAACAAAAAAAAACAAAAACAAAACAAAACAAAACAAAAACAAAAAACAAATCAAAAAACGGAAATTGTTGACGTTAAACACAAAAAGAATATTTCTCAGTCACCAGAATATCATTTTTATAAGTGGCATAAATTATACACACTTTAAACAAGAAATGGTCAAAAATTTCTCACTCCAGAATTAAACAATACCCTTTTTGTAAAAAGGGCTAAATTAAACCACGCCAAAATTTCCCGATTTAATGATTAATAGCTATTCTTTTATGTTTGATCTAAATGACACTAGATATTGAACTTGGACATTTCTAACCTTTAATAAACATATGATTAAACAAGTATGGAGAGTTTGGTAACTAATGCATATGTTGGCGGGAAACGTCGGCTACAATTGTCGAACGTTTCGAACTCAGTTATGGGAACGTCATTTTCCAAAGGTTTTTTTATTTTTCTTGAAACCTAGCATGGTAACATATACTTTTTATTTTTTTAATAGAAGATTGAAATTGAAATACAGGTTCTGATCAAAACTTATGAAATTCTCACCATAGGAACACGATAAAATTTTCGTAATTTTTCATGCGAAAAAACCAAAAAATCACTACCTTTGCACGTCTATAGTTCGATTTTTTATAACAGCAATATCATGGAAAGTATGTTTTTTGATAATTACCTTTTGACGCATCACTGGAGCTTTTAAATAAGCCCTCAAACTTCATTTTTCTAGAAAATTTGACAATATGAGACATTTTTAACCAAATTCATGTTTTTTTTCGCGAAAAGACTAAAACCCCCAATTTTCAGCCCAATTTTTCTCAAAAACTGGCACGGTGATCCATGCTTTAAAATACGTTTTTTGCTTTTCATATCAACCCCAAAAAACATATCAGAAAATTAGAAAAATCTCACCATGGGAAGAAACTTGTTCAACTCCCCTTAAACTCGGGATTTCGGGATTTTTATGATTTAAGCGTGGGATTTTACCAGTCTTGAAGTTTCTTTGTAGTTCGGGATTTAGAAAAAATAAAGCCGGATTCCGGGATGAGACCCCTTCCGGCTCCCCTCATCTTTGTAGATGTGATTCATATTACCCACTTTACTTTCACTACAAAATACAGGGAAAAATATTAAAAATATTAAAATTCGTGCGAAATGCCCAATTTTCTCAAATTAAATCTTTCAATGAGATTGTAAAATAAAGCTTTTGTAGTCGATGTCGATTATCTACTAATATTTTGTATAGTCAATAACGCTTTACTATTTTGTAGTTGATATCGCTTAGCTATTTTGTAGCAAATACCGCTTAACTATTTTGAAGTCGATACCACTTAACTATTTTGTAGTGGATACCGCTTAACTATTTTATAGTGAATGTCGCTTAACTATTTTGTAGTGGATACCGCTGAACTATTTTGCAGTGGATACCGCTTAACTATTTTGTAATGGATACCGCTTAACTATTTGTAGTGAATATCGCTTAGCTATTTCGTAGTGGATACCGCTTAACTATTTGGTAGTGGATACCGCTTAACTATTTTGTAGTGGATACCGCTTAACTATTTGTAGTGAATATCGCTTAGCTATTTCGTAGGGGATACCGCTTAATTATTTTGTAGTGGATACCGCTGCACTATTTTGTAGTGGATACCGCTTAACTATTTGTAGTGAATATCGCTTAGCTATTTCGTAGTGGATACCGCTTAACTATTTTGTAGTGGATATCGCTTAATTATTTTGTAGTGGATACCGCTCAACTATTTTGTAGTCAATACCACTTAACTATTCTGAGGTCGATACCGCTGAACTATTTTGCAGTAGATACCGGTTAACTATTTTGTAGTGGATACCGCTTAGCTATTTTGTGGTCGATCCCGCTCTACTATTCAAGCTTTACATTTGTATGACATTGCTGTTTTCCTTTTGCAGAAACAATGGTGGAAGACAACACTCGTATCCACAGTTTTGTTTTGAAATTGAAACACACTGATACTGCTAATTTATATCAGTCATCGGTCATTAAATATGTGATCCTGTCTGTCAATAATGTGTTAAACGTCTATGAGACTGGAACAAAAGACCCAAACAGTAATAACTGTTCATTGGAAGGATCAACCCAGAGTAAACCTGAATTCAGATTGAATTTCCAAGCAGACAACAACAGTATATTGTACGGGGTGCCTAGTGATGTTGGTCGTTTGGATATCAATGATGTGTCAAAAAGAACAGACCACACCCTTCAAGACGCAGGCTTTGGATTAAGAGTGTTTGGTTTGATTAATATCATATTTATGTCACTTGAGGTACGCATTATCAGTGTAGTTTGACATCAAAATCTAATCATTTCTCTGGTAGAATGAGTGAATTTTTGTTCCGAGCGTTCATCCGTTTAAAGCTATTTTTTTTTATTCATCCTTTATTAAAATCAATTTATTAATAAATTATTAATAATTTTTAACATCAGCCAGTTCCTTCCCCTAATTAATAAAACAGATGGCGATGCAGACAATAAGCTCCAACAATGAATTATCTATGATTCTGTAGTAGAGTTGGCTATGGAGTTATCTTTCTTTAAATTTTGTGTTTTTGAAATTGACCAATAATTATTATATTTTTGATAACATCGTTTTAATTTTCATACTTTATCTATTTAAAAAGTATTTTGTTTCATTAAATAGGATAATTTATAAATATAATGGTCTTTAAATTCCTAATTTTGTTGATTTAAATTTCTTTTTATAGAACTTACAGGGAAATATTTATATTTGATATAGTCAATATTAATCTCACGTCTACAGTACGAGGTCCTCGACTTCCAAAAAACGTCCGTTTGAAAAGTGTGTCACGTATTTGGATACCTTACATAATTGTTTATTTGAAATTGGATACTTTACATAATTGTTAATAAAAGTTACACTTTACAATTTTACTCATTTAAAGCCTACAAATGGTTTAGTAAATACCACATTCAAACTACTTGGCAGAAGACCTGATAAAGCCACACTTGGTGTCCGTCCGTCTGTCATCACTGGCGTACGTCGTCTCCTGCTACAATTCTAATAGAATTAGCACTATGTTTGTATCCTTGTATTAACTGAAATGGAAGTCATTTATTGTTTTATCATATGACATATTTATTTTATCTTTGCATTCCCACCTATTAGAAATGATGTAGCTAATGTCAACATATTTCTCAATTATAGGACACATAAAAAAAAACAGTTTTGACAATAATAATTGTGTTAATCTTAATTTTTTATTAAATAATTTTAAGTTGGTTTATTGAAATTTCACATTTACTTGAGATAAATATACTTTTTGGCTTCTTGCCAGCTGGTTGAATCTTATGTTAACCTGTGCTAAATATATTGTTGGTTTTTTGCCAGCTGTTGGAATGTTATGTTATATTAACCTGTGCTAAATACAGAGTTGGTGTGTAGCCAGCTGTTGGAATGTTATGCTAACTTGACCTACTTTTCTTGAGTGATTATGATAATTTGTCAAAAGTGGTTGCTAAGGCATTGGCCAATGGAAACTGAACAGAATCATCAGTCATATAATAAATTGTTTAATGTTATTTATTATAGACCATGTTGAGGATAATCTGCAGTGGAAAGGTGTTTATAAAGAAGAAAGTCGAGGTATGCTATGTAAAAATTTGTATTGTAAACCTTCCAGTACCTTGCATGCCTTGACAAGATACAAAACAATCATGATAATAAAGTTATAACCAAATAAACAAAGAAAATAGATATCATTTTGTATCTTTCAAAACAGATTTCATCGGAATCCATCAACCATCAATTATTTTGAAAGGCTTGAAAATATTTTTTTTAAAGCTGTGATTTTATATGAAATACACATAAAAAATTGTATACTCCGAATACTCTGACTCAAAATTTGTGTTTGTCACATATTCATATGTTTTGTAGTTCGTTAAAATATACATTTGACTCTATTGCTTATGATTCTAATATGGCCCGTTTCATTTGTCATAGGAAAAGACCCAGTGGTAAAATTTATGATATACCACGCCCTACATCACAGTAATATTTTACGGCGTCATAGATCATTTCTTCACAAGAACGTCACGGAAACAAAACGTCACGAAAACTACACAAATGATGCCGTAGAATAGACCATATCCAAGCTCTGGTATCAGGAATTACAAGACCAATTTTCAACACGTCACAGGATAGAAAACGTCATCTCATAAAGCCTATAACGACATGTTTTTGAAAGTACAATCTTGGTCACATGGGGTGAACATGTTTATGACGTAGTGCGGACAAACAACAACTGGTGAATCTAAATATCACAACTCGATATATATGGAATCCGTGGTATATCCATATACCACATATAGTAAAATAACATCGGATACAATGTCTCGCCCGTGGTAGAATATGCAATATACCACGGCTTCCGTAAATTATTTCTTAAATATGTCATGTATGTTAGTTTTACAAAAATAGATAGTGCTTGCGTCTTGATCTTATATTTCAATATCAGCAGACGACACTTGACGTGGTATTGATGTTTATTTCAGGTCTTTGATGCATCCGTTGTGTTCATATCATTAATACTGGACTGTGTATTTTTCGACATTGAATTCCAAAGCACTTCAACGATTATCCTTCTTTTGTTACCATGGAGAATAATTCGAATTGTCAACAGTAAGTTCTTTTGTTACCGTGAAGAATCATTCGATTTATCAACAGTAATTTAGTTACATGTAGTAGAAATTGTTGTAAGTTTAAGGTATAAAAATGCATGTATTTCACATCCCTTATTTTACGACAATGTAAAAAATACTTAAACTCGCCTTACAAACTTATAAACCTTTAAATCGTCTAATTCATAAGGGCTACAATTATGGTATTGTCGTCAAGTCATTACGTATGGCCTTCTTTGGTATTAACATTGATTTTTTGATAGGGTCTTTGCATTTTAAATCAACAGGTTTATGCTAAACTCCTCACAGGAAGGGATCTTGGTGGAAGCTGTATACTGAGGGTACATAACTTACTTTGTCAGTTGGTAATGGGTCTGGAGCTGGCATGTCAGTTAACTGCTAGTAGTCTATTGTGATTTCATGTTTATGTCCCTATATTTAGTTCTTTCAGTTTCATTTTTCACAATTGACTCAGTCCTGTTGCCTACTGAATTTTACTGTTGTTACAATTGTTTTTTTTTTAATTTATCACATTGGCTATAGGGGGAAGGTTTGGGCCAATAAAACTAGTTGAACCCCGTCGCAGCAGGTTTGCGCCTGTCCTAAGTCAGGAAATTTGTTAAGCCTTTGTGTGTCTTGTCTTTTTTCTAGTTAGTTTACTTTATGTCTATAGGAGTCTAGGATGATGTTTATTTCGCTGAACTTGATTACTCTTTATTCAGGGGCCGACTCCGACCTGCCGTTGGGTAAGGGGTTTTCTCACCGTTCATTGAAGATCTTATGGTGGCTTTGAGTTGTTATTACTCCCCTTTGGGTCGTTGTCTCTTTGACACATTCCCCGTTTCCTTTCTTTTTTCTATGTATATTTAAGGGTCCGTAGATGCTGAAATCGACGGTCAGTTTTGACCAAACGAAACCTCCGTTATATAAATGTTGCATCAGAATCCACTTTTTCTTCTTTCCGTCAGTCGGTATTCTTAAAGAGTTTTATGTCGAGGCAGAACAATTATTTATGAAGCTTTGCCGGTCATAAAATTTATTTCTAGCAATTAAGATCAATTACGGGCAAGACTTTTTTTATTTTTCGTTTTGTCTTATGAAGAAGATGAAGGTCAGAATATTCTACGTGACAAGGAGGTGTAGGCAATATTTAATTTCACCAGAATATTCATTTATAAAAAAACTGGGTTGGGACAGTTTCAATCTAATTAAAATTAGATCTACAAATTGTTCCCTATAGTCACTAGTCAGTGACTATAGGGAACAATTTGTAGATCTAATTTTAATTAGATTGGGACAGTTTTCACATAAATTGTTTTATGCCCCCGCGACGAAATGTCGGGGCCATATTGTTTTTTACCCTGTCCGTCCGTCCGTCCGGGGAAGGGGGGTAACATGGTTTGTCCGCGCAACTCTTCCTACAGTTTTTATGCTAGAAAGTTTATATTTTGTAGATATTGAAGATGTGCATGTGATAAGGATTTTGATTTTGGTGCATTTTTGTCAGAAATATACATTGTTGAACTTAAGTCATTTTTTTGTGATTTTTCTTAGAGCCTACATAGTTTGTCCGAGCAACTCCTCCTACAGTTGTAATGCTAGGAAGTTTTTATTTTGTAGATCATTTGTACCTATATTGAAGATGTGCATGTGGTAAGGATTTTCATTTTGGTTAATTTTTGTCAAAAATATACATTGTTGAACTTAGTCATTTTTTGGTGATTTAGTAATAGAGGGTACATAGTTTGTCCGAGCAACTCCTCCTACAGTTTTAATGCTAGGAAGTTTTTATTTTGCAAATCTTTTGTACCTATATTGAAGATGTGCATGTGGTAAGAATATTGATTTTGGTTGATTTTTGTAAAAATTATACATTGTTTAACTTAGTCATTTTTTTTGGTGATTTTGTAATGGAGGATACATAGTTGTCCACGCAACTCCTCCTGCAGTTTTTATGCTAGGAAGTTTTTATTTTGCAGATAATTTGTACTTATATTGAAGATGTGCATGTGGGAAGGATTTTGATTTTGGTGAATTTTTGGAAAAAAATACACATTGTTGAACTTAGTCATTTATTGGGTGAATTATTAATAGAGGGTGCACAGAATGTCCGCACAACTCCTACTACAGTTTTGATGCTAGGACGCTTTTATTTTGCAGTTCATTTGTACCTACTGGTATATTGAAGATGTGCATGTGGTATTTATTTTGATCTCGGTTCATTTTTTTCAAAAATATACATTGTTCAACTTTTTAAATTTTTTGGTGATTTAGTAATAGAGGGTACATAGTTATCTGTGCAACCTAGAATAACATGTGTCTAGCGGGGGCATCAGATGTGTCTTACAGACACAAATATTACTAAAAAATCCCAATTTGATTCATCCTTGCGCGGGGGCATGTCATCCTCTAGTTTCTATGTAAATTAAATTGTGTTAATGTTTTATGTATAGTTTTCATGATTCCTTTTCTAACGAAAAGTGAACAAAATAACGCATGATTTTCTTCAGGTTTAGTAGCGGCAATTCACAGTAAGCACAGATTGCAATTGAAAAATTTGAAAATTGAAAAGAAAAGAATGGAAGAAAGACAAACAAAATTGAGAAACATTTTACTTAATGTTAAGGTATATCTAGACACATATTTAATATTTTGCTATTGTCGGTATTTTTGTCTATCTGTCCGAACCAGTTTTACCCTATTTTCATTAAATCATTTGTGCTTTAATAGAATAACAAAGTCCACTGGATTTTACCTTTCCTTTATATTTTCACTTCGAAATTTAAGACAATAAAACGTTCATTTTCTCTTCAACTTCATCAATGTACTGTATGCGGTTTTCAGCTACATATGCCTGTCCATCCAGTTTATCAAGAATAACGAGTTTTGTTCACATTTTTATTTTAGTTCTGTCAATTAGCAAGGCTCGCATATGTTCCTGAAATCCTTGCAAGCACTTGAAAATTCTAGTTGAAAAAGTAATGGGGAGAGGTCCTTAAAAGTCCCTGTAATCTACCATTTCAGTTCGAAAAACCTTTTATTTCTATGGCTTATATGCACAGATTTTATGGTAACAAAAAAGAAAACAATAAAAACAACAACAAAAAAAATAAATAAATAAATGGTAATAAAAACCAAATAAAAAACAAAACAAAGCACAAGAAACTTGAAAATATAATAGCCTCAAAGATAATTTTTAAGTCCTGAAAAATGCACAAATGGCATAATTATGAAAATCTTCATAAAAATTTGAGATATGTCTCGAATGTCCTTGCAAAGGACTCGAGTTTTAGTAAAAACTGTGTATGATCTCAACATTGCAGTGTACATCTTTATACTTTTGTGTACATTTTCGTACAACACCAAAAGTATTTTCTATTTAATTCAGCAATCGCACAGTTGTAGAGAACACGCACACTTGTAGTAAATTGAACCTATAACACTAGAGCTGAGATTATAAAACTGTGTTGAAAAAATACTATTGAAAAAATAAAACATTAATTGTCAATTTTTAGTTTGCAATTACCCCACCTACTACCTTTAAAACTCAATTTGCCGATACCTAAGTTTCAAATTATGCTGAGAAATTGCCAAATCAACATGTATTTCGTAGATATATAGTTTATGAATTATGTAGTGATATCATATTGTTCATAAATTTGTCTTAAAGGGAAATCAAGAAAGATTGACAGATCTGTGTCGAAGAAAAGGTGCTACAGATGGAGAGATTTCCTCATGTTTTTGTAAGAAGGCATCTTTACAACAAAGAAATATGGTCTACTTTATCCTAACAATATGTTGAATATCCAGTTAATGCATAATTATTTGATATCTATCCCTAGTCATTTGACTTACAAATATGTATATATGTGTGATCACATTTGTCTATAGAGTGAAATTATGGAAAAGAGTTCAAACAATTTTTGTGTAAAACAAAAATTTAAGAAGATTGATTTTTACATCCAAACAACGGTAGTAGAATACCAAAGGAACAAAGAATACGTTAATTACAAAACATGGCAAAAAAAAAGAGAAAACAGGAAAACAAAGACAGTAGACATCCAAAAATACGAAAATTACATTCAAAACTAAAGCACTTCAGGTGTGGACCCCGAAATAGTGACATCAGGTATTGAGTAAGGATTATTATTTTCTGCCCCATCTGCAACTAAGTTCTTTTTTGTTTATTTGTCTTGTCTTTGTCATACTGTCTCAATTCTTGTTGCTGTGAATTGCCGTGATTTTGGATTTATGATTTTAGAATTTCCCCTTTCCTCGTTCTTGCTTCGGTATACGTTTGCCGATGTATCTGATAAGCATAACGACTTGGAATGATATACCGGTAATAGGTGTTCAGTTTGCGGCTGTGTCTTCTTTGGTTGTTTCTTTCATTGGAGATTGTCTTGTAAAATTTTTCTCAAGGTTAAGTTCAGTAGTTTATTCAAATCCTGTTTGTGCTATACTTTCACTAAAGATAGGAAATTTACCACCATTCAAATCAGATAAAAGTAACTGTTATTTTGATTTATGCATGCATACACATTAGGTCATGTAATAACATGTTATTTATAGGTTGCACAATGGTCCTGGCTACTTCAAAGTACGAAATGAGCAAATACACTCCTTTTACGTAAAAAGAACTACATCTTCATTAGTGGTATGATATTTTTCTGTAGTATTTATTTTTTAATTTTATAGATGAGAGAAAGACTCAGATGACTTTAGCAGCTGTAAGTACAGTCGCATCCATGATGTTGATAGGTACCCCTGTTATAAAAACCATGGAACAGTTTCACGTTGACAGTTTCGTTCAACAACCAGTCATCAGTGACGACCCGAATAACAACAGCGAAAAGCAAAAACCAAGTATTTCTGAGCAACTCACAAGACGATCGATTTCAACTCCAAACCTCTTACGGAACTTGTCAATGCCAAATACCTCAACACCATATATTATTCCAGGAACAGGTTTCATTTCACCCGTACTGTTCTTGACACCAGTGAGACCACCAACTTCACAAAATGTCTTTTTTCCTGCAGACTTTGATTACAATATTGTACGTGAGAGACTAACAGCAGTTCGGACTCCATCGCTCTCAGGTGTAACAGCAGTTCGGACTCAATCTGTTTCAGACGTTTTGCAGCAGGTAAGATGTAAGCTTTAGAACCCTAGCTCCCATATGGCCTTTTGATTATTTCCTGATTTATGTGGAAGTCATTGGCCTTAGACTATCAAAAACCTGTGGGTATGCAGTTATGCAATTGACTAATAGCAAATCAAAAATAATTCATTCGGGTTTCAACAAAGATATAGTAGAAAGCATATAGAGTAACCAACTATCAGATGTTCTAAACTGACATTTAGATTTTTGAACTGTTGAAAAATCTGATACAAATCAAAATATCTAAGACTTTAATGAGCATGAAATATCAAATATAGCATATTCAGAAATAGCAGCGAGACCAGAAATCGAAAAATGCATTTTATTAAATGTAGACACACAAAATGGTAGAGGTGTATAAATACCATGAAGGTCCTATAGGTTACACGAAATCCGGATATGAACAGAGCTTTGTATAACGGAAATACAACAAAGAATTATCTAATTTCAAAATTCAAATTATGCATTTGTCGAATTAGTCTTCTCATTTTGAATCTATAATAATAATTGTCTATTATACGAATATGAACTTCAATAGAAACATAATATCGTCACTATCATAATCATGTTATGCTTAATTTTCAGTATAATGAAATACCAGAGATCGTTATATCTGAACACTGTGATTGAAAAATATCAGGTTTTGTTAGAAGATGAGACTAAGTTTAGCAATTCGTTGGGACAGTACAAATTGAAGGCTATATATAAGAACGGAATTTGGAAACTAACAATTTGCAGCAAGAGATTATCATAATAACGAACGGAAGATTTGTTGGAAGTGGTTGTAAACAGATGTTACAATTCATGTAGAATTTCTCATTATTATATTTGTGTGAATGTACCCAAGTTATATATATTATCTGTAAGTTCAATTTCGGGCATGCATGGTATTAGAATGTTTATACTCTAATGGTTTACAGCATTGTGTAATAAAAGTTTATTTGCCTTATCACATTGGCTTTATTTTTACTGAAAAGAGGTCTAGCTTATAAATAATATAAGGTTCCAGAATAATATGTGGCCGAATTTCCATTTGAATTCAGCTTTATTGTTGACAACATTGCAGAGATCAAAAAGCCCCTTAAATCATTTTATACCTGCTCCCTTTCACCACTATGCTATGTAATTACGATATGCTAATTCTTATGCTTAGAGAAAAACTCTGTAATACAGTACATGTATCTGTATGCCTATAGCTGTATTAGAGTTTGGTTAATAAAGATACAGTCAAATGGAATAAAAAAGATAACAGGAAACACCTACAATGGCCGAAAAACATAGCCACATGCCAGAAAGTAAATAGGAACTGCACAATAAAAAAAAACACAATAAAAATACAAAAGACAAACATAAACAACGATAGGAACTCGGGACAGCCATTTTAATTATTGACACTTTTACTTGACACTTACTAATTTTTGGTCTCTTTCATATATCTATATTTTAAAATGAAAAAAAGGACAGAGTGTAGAAATATAAATTCCAATGCAACATTATTAAACAGATCCTTTGATTGGTCAAAACTGACTGTCAATAACTCTATCTACATAGCTCCTCGGGGAAAAGTAGGTTCCCTGTCAAGTCTGGTTTCCTTGTCCACTCACAATTATGTTTCATACAAATAAGAAATTAAATTGTTAGATTGCATTAGAATCGCAATAACTGTATATTATTTGAATGTCCAGTGGAGTCAATTATAATTTGACAGTAAAAATCTACTATATTGAACAAATAAAGAGATATGGAGTTAATGTACATGTGACAACTCCCTATAAATACATGGCAAGATTAAGCAAATGGAACAACGCTTTCATTGTTGTTTTTGACACCACCAGACATTCAAATAATGCATAATAAGTAAATAAACAAATAGTTCGCAGATTAGAAAAACGAGTGTACCGTACACAAAGTTGAGAAAATCAAGTTTTGGGAATTGACAATTAAAACAAATATCAAATCTAGTTGCGGTATGAGTTTATTAAAATTTAGTGAAGCATGTTATCGTCGAAAATAGGCATGCAGCAACTTCATACTTTAGGTCTCCATTCAGTCTCAACTTACAAGTCCATAAAATGGAATTGAGAAAAAAAGGTATACAAAAAAGCAAAAGGCCCGAACACAATGAAAATGGTTCAACATCATTCTACAAATGCAAAAGGAAATTTTTAAAACTTGAAAGTCACATATTTTTCGGCTACACACAGACAAGTTTACCTAAACTATCATTTCTTAAGGATTAATAATGAACTAAAGCAGATTATTTGGCTTAATGTTAGTCTTATTTTTTTAAATCTTAAGATGCAAGGCAGTTCTGCAGAGGGTGAAAACAAAGGACACGACCGTATGTACAAATTCTGATGTATCAGTACTTAATTTTCATTGTTTTCACGGTTGATTTAAAGTCTACTCGTGACTTTATTAACTGAATACTAAATACTGCCCAAACATATTTACATATACAGATACCCGAGAATCGTGTCTTTCCTTTAATGTGTACCATAACGTGCCCAGTTGTACCATTGACAATCTTAAAATTTTTGTAATATATCACTTCGAACGCTTATGTGAATTAACACGGCTTAATTTGTTCCAAACCACCATCATAGAATATTATTGTATATGTATTTGTGTCTATTCTGGAGGTTTTTAGGAGATGGCGGAGGATTACAAACAATTCGATACTCCAAAAATGGATAAAACTCCAATTATATCGGAAGTTATCAAACATGTAACAAGCTTTAAATTAACCCAGATTCTCATTACTGTTGCTATTTTATTAACTTCCCTCGCGTGCTTAGTGTTTGTGATACTCTATGCAACGGGGAAGACGAAGGTGGTAGTTGAAGAAAACATTTGCGTGACAGCGCCATGTTTGAAGAGCAGTTCGTATGTTGTGGCAAATATGAATAGGTCGGTTGATCCGTGCAAAAATTTTTACGAATATGCTTGCGGAGGATATCGTATTAATAACCCGTTAGATTCGGAATCGTATCAAAAATCCGTGTATTCAAAACTCTATTATGAAAGTGAAGTAAAAATTAAAAAGATTCTAGAATCGCCAGTCGATAATGGCGATGAAAATTCTGCTGAGAGGAAGTTAAAAGACATGTTTTCGTCGTGTACTAACACATACTTGAAGGAAAGAGCAAAAGGTTACCCATTCCTTACTAAAATTTTACCAAATACAGGAGGGTGGTATGTTTTAGGAACATGGAACAGTTCTACATGGGATATGCAGAGTACACTTGAAAAAGTACATGTTGACTTTTGGACGAATGCTCTTTTTAGAGTAAGAGTTGCCTCTGACTGGAACGACTGGATGAAAAGAGTTATTGAAGTGAGTATTTTCAGTATTAAATGCCAATGTACACGCATATTTTTTGTTGGATGGAGACATACAAAATGTACACGCGTGATGAAGGGTCAGCAAAGTACTTGATCACGTCAATAGTTTGTAATCGGCAATTAAAGGACTCCTACTAATATCTACAATTTTAAAGATACCATACCTTAACCTCTGCTACCAGGTACCTCTTAAAAACAACAGCAGTAGAATACCGAAGGAACAAAGGAGTGAAATTTACAAAAATCGAAGTCAAAAGACGGGGCAAAAACGAGAACACAGAAAACAATGACGTTAGACACAAAACAATGACGTTAAACACATAACAATGACGTTAGACAGATACAAAGCACAGAAACAGAAATTGCAATATTCAAAACAAAGGCACTCGCAGTGTGAAATCCAGTGAAACTGAGAGTGACATCAGGTGCCCCGGAAGGGTTAGCATGTCTTGCTCTGTTAACAGCACCCGTCACACTGTGAGTGATTCAATCCGGAAAAATGTCAAAGTCGGTCGTCAAATCCGGGAAGACGTGAATCTAGCTGAAAATGTCCACTTTCATTTGGGATACTGACACGTCATATCTTTCAATGATGCTATGCTGACGGCCATAGAATTTCTTGAGGGATGAAATTAACGTAGGTTGAACAAATCCCTGACTAAGCAGCTTTTGGGACAGTGTTTTTGCTCTGTTAAAAAAATCGCTGTACAAACTACACGCTCGACAGTGACGAATCAACTGTGAAATGTACACTCCATAGACTGGAGAGGTAGGTATATTGCTGCTATGAAAGGGAAAGTTCACAATTTGAAAATTAAAATAATCACGCTTGTCATATAGCTTAGATTTCAAACGCCCATCTTCGTCAATATACAATAAAAGATCCAGGTACGAAGCTGAAGTAAGTGTTTCAGTTGTTTCTTTAATTTCAAGCTCATTTGGATAGATCTGATGTAAATACTCCTTAAATTTAGGATTATTAAGAGAAAGTACACCGTCTATGTAAGGGAAGCTGAAATTAAAGAACTGGGCTACATGTTTTTGTTTTCTTTGAATAAGCCCTTGTAAAAACTTGGCCTCGTACAAGTAAAGGAAAAGGTCAGCTTAAAGCGGCGCACAATTTGTTCCCATAGGAATCCCTATTGTCTGTTGGAAAACACGACCTCCAAATTCGACAAAAATATTGTCGATCAAAAATTCTAAAACATTTTTATTTCGTCAGTCTCAATGTACTTCTAGTTTGAATCAGTGTGGTTCTTAACAAAATATGTCTTGTCTTTCCCTATAACTAAATAGGTGTATCTGCGTTCTCCATTTTTTGTGCAGAAACATTGATGTATTGAATCTGCAATTACTGTTTTCAGTTTATTGTGTGGCATGATTGTATAAAGTGTAGAAAAGTCAAAAGTTTGAATGCTATGGCAATGGGTAAGACTGGTTGAGGATAGCTATTCAAGGAGGTCTTTTGAATCCTTAAGAATCCACATTTGATTCACACTGCTTGTGGAGTAAGCTTTATTACAGTAATTTTTCAGGCCATCTCTGACTGCGGTCAACGAAGTAGTGAGGAGCGGTGAAAGAGGTTTAGTGGTGCATCTGGAAGACCCGGCAATGAATCTCTGTTTGTATGGATTCTTATGAAGTTTAGGTACTCCGTAGATGTAAGGGAGATGATTGTTTTCATCATTAGCTTGTATGCCAAATGATGCTAACACTGAAGTGTGATTTTCTACAATCTCATCCCTCGATATTGTAGTAGGGGTATAAGTAGGGTTACCAAATGAACTGTCGATTCCCATCTCCTTCACAAGGCAGTCGAGATTGTGTTTCTTACACACAAACCGTATGTCGTTAGAAGCTGCTTTGTCTGCAGGGACAATGACGTAATTTTCATGGAGGTTCGACAGAGTTCTTACTACAACGGGATCTTCAAATATATTGGTATTTCTGGATTTCATAGCTGTTTTTAGGCGCCGGATGCGATTTCCAGTTAATGACTTTATGGACCTGATCCAGTCGGACAATGTCTCAACGTCCTCTTTCTCTTTCGTTGCCAACTTCCTTCCTTAAAAACGAGAATTAAAGAAATCGTGACTACGACCATTAAAATTTAAAAATTTTTGTAGTTGTTCTATCCTATAAGTAAAAATAGCCGTTTGATATCCCGCTTACCCAAACCTTGAACACTGAACGACCATTTAACTTTAAAGGGGAGGGGGAGGTTATGGCTTCGCGCGAAAAAAATTATTTATATTTTTAACTAGTATAAACAAAATATTTTTTGAACATAAGCATTATTTTTTGGGGGCAGAAAGCCCCTTTCAGAATATCTTTTTTTATCACTTTTGCAGCCAAAATATTTTTTTCACATAAAATCAGCTTCAGAATATTTTTTTTTGGAAAAAAAAACATAGCCCTCCTTCAGGTTAAATGGTCGATCCCTTAAGCATCTTTTTGAACATTGGGCACCCACATTTATATTTTTGTTGCATGTATATTTCTTGAATTTATATGATATATTTATTATCTTATTACAGATTGATTACTCCGGAATGACTATGTATTGGTGGTACTATGTACATCCACAGACAAATAAGGTAATGTATGATTACTCCGGAATGAGTATGTATTGGTGGTACTATGTACATCCACAGACAAATAAGTTAATGTATGATTACTATGGAATGAGTATGTATTGGTGGTACTATGTACATCCACAGACAAATAAGTTAATGTATGTTTACTACGGAATGACTATGTATTGGTGGTACTATGTACATCCACAGACAAATAAGGTAATGTATGATTACTCCGGAATGAGTATGTATTGGTGGTACTATGTACATCCAGAGACAAAGAAGGAAATGTATGATTACTCCGGAATGACTATGTATTGGTTGTACTATGTACATCCACAGACAAATAAGGTAATGTATGATTACTATGGAATGAGTATGTATTGGTGGTACTATGTACATCCATGGACAAATAAGGTAATGTATGATTACTATGGAATGAGTATGTATTGGTGGTACTATGTACATCAACACACAAATAAGGTAATGTATGATTAGTAGGGAATAAATATGTATTGGTGGTACTATGTACATCCATAGAAAAATAAGGTAATGTATAATTACTCCGGAATGAGTATGTATTGATGGTACTATGTACATCCACAGACAAATAAGGTAATGTATGATGACTCCGGAATGACTTTGTATTGGTGGTACTATGTACATCCACAGACAAATAAGGTAATGTATGATTACTATGGAATGAGTATGTATTGGTGGTACTATGTACATCCATGGACAAATAAGGTAATGTATGATTACTACGGAATGACTTTGTATTGGTGGTACTATGTACATCCACAGACAAATAAGGGAATGTATGATGACTCCGGAATGACTTTGTATTGGTGGTACTATGTACATCCACAGACAAATTAGGAAATGTATGATTACATTGTATTGGTGGTACTTTTTACATCCGCAGACAAATAAGGTAATGTATGATGACTCCGGAATGAGTATGTATTGGTGGTACTAATATTACACATCAGTAAACGAACACTGAGCGTAATAAACCAAACAATAATTAAAAATAATAATATACCATAAAACGTGGCGATATAAAGGTAACAACGACAAAAAAGAGACATAACACTAACGTACTGGAAGTTTAAACTTACCTAAACAGAAGATGCTTAGGTACCTACGAGCAGTATGAGCTGCTCCAGTATCGCATTTGTTGCGTTGCAACTGCAAATTGTAGCAAAATACTTTGCTTATTTCAAATTTATTTGAGGAGGTAATAGATAAGATCTAGGTAGACAATTTATTTATCAACTATACATTTCTAGTTTTAGCTCTTTGAAATTTTGCTGCCTCAGTTATTTGATAGGTATCAAGTTACTTTTTATAAATGCTCTTTATTGAATATATTTGAAGGCCTTTAATTTATCTTAAATTTGGAAAGAAAATAAATGCGCCCTTATTTCATTCGTGACATTTGTTTAAAAAAGTTTTGTAAAAGAAATAGATGTCAAGTGTTAGCTTGACACCTATAATCTTTGGAAGTCTTGATATAACACAAATGAAAAAAATAAAATATAGCAAATTTGATATGGGAGAATACTATTCTATTTTTGTGACGCCAGATACATTTTGCATCTTTGGGTAATCGACAAACCACTGGTGATTCCAATAAATTCGATGGGGTTAAGAGCTCGACCAAAGTTGCATGACAACCAGTTGTCATAAGCGCATCAACACCACTTGTTTCCCTTTCAACATTGGTGAGAAGAATAAAGAATAATTAGGATTTATTTTTGACTTACAGTATTCTGAAGACCTGAAGAAGTTTATGAGGACAGTTGGATCATTATTGGTTCGAGATTCTAACATGACAATAGAGAACGCTACACAAAAAATTGATACATTTGTAAAGGACGCGTATGAAATAGAACACAAGTTAGCCAATGTACGTATATAATACTTTTAGCCTTCTAAATGATTGCTGAGTTTGCATAAATTTTGTAAAATATATCATGCGTTTCGTTGACAGAATCATTAAGTACCAATCATGAAAACAAATAAAGAAACAAGTTTGAAAGAAAATACTGAAGCCACAAACCCTGTCAGAAAATTACAGAAAAAAACATGAGGTTTGAGTGATTACACAAAAATAACAGTGACAAAAAACCTCACAAATACAATACTAGTAATAATCATAGAACAATGACACTGATACCTTGTCTTCATATATGAAAATGGAGGTATGATCATATGTTGCACCTCTCACATCGATAGAAAGGTATGAAGCGAAGCAGATCATGTTTGGAGCAATCATGTTAATGTGTGGTACTAGTCACAACAAAAGAAAAGTATGACAATAAGCAGATGATGTTAGACAACACTCTTGGTCTATGTTGGGACAACTTCGAAAGCGGTTCCTTGATATTGGCAAATATGATAAACAGAAATAGACTATTCTCCGAATCTTGATTTCTCTCTTTTTCAGGAAAATAATTACTTGTTAACATTTCCAGATTTAAGTATCAAAAATATACATGTAATATCAAAACATTTTTAATACTTATTATTATTATTATTATTACTAATAATTGCTATACTACAGGATCGAAAGAAGATTCTCGATAAAATAATGATTCAATATTATGACTTATTCTAATTATCAGTCATCTTTGGCATGTATTCACAATAAAAACAAGCAACAAAATAAAACATTTATATTGACAAATATAGACAAAAAAGTGCTTATATCAGCAAAGGAACATCTTGACAATAATAACAGCAGTTTTAGTCAAGCATGCATGTACCGAGTAACTTTGCAACTTTAGTAGCAAAGTTTGATAAAAAGTTTGATTGAATATTAAGGATTATAGAAACAATGAAAGGATATGGAGTAAATGCACATGAGACAAAGTCTCTACAAATATATGGTAAAAACAAGCAAAGGGACGACGCTTTTCTTCTTGTTCGTCATATTGAAGGAAGTCCATTACGCAATGTTGTTCGTCATATTGAAGGAAGTCCATTCCAGAATTACGCAATAAATTTTAAACACAAAGTTTGTTAGCAATGTACATAACATTTAGACGCTGTCTAATTTAACGATCTGGAAATTTTAAACATAAATAGAATATTACTACTAACACTAAGCAATATCCATTTGAAGCATAAACAATTTCAGTCTACCCATAATAAGTTTGAAATAGACTATAATATCTTTGATGTGATAACTGATGGGACATAAATGGTTTTAACACTAGCCTCGGGCTTATAAAGGTAACTGGCATTTTTGCAAAGTTTTGGGATACATGTTGATAAAGAACTGCTGTAATTAATTTTACTGTCATGGTTGGACTCTGTATGTTTAAAGTCTTTGTTTTCAGATAACAGCAAATACGTATCCAACATTTGATCCACATGCTGATGAAAATAGAATTTCTATACGGGACTTTACCTCTCAAACTGGCAACGTGGTACGTCTTCTTAAAATGACTCTAAATAAGCATTTGTATTCAACAGAAATTCGCTATTGTCTCGCTTTCGACGAAAGGCGGGGAAAGCCAGACATATGCATAAAAAGTATGACGGCGGCGGCGGCGACGTAAACTTTCATGTTACGTTTTTGTGATAAGGTCATTTTCTCAGTAACTATAAGTGATATGTCAATGATATTTGGTATATTGGTTTGTCTTGAGTAGTACATGACAGTCTGCTGTATCGCTTTTGTCACATGACAGCCTGCTGTATCGCTTTTGTCTGTGACCTCAATTTCATGGTCTAAACAACATATTAATTTTTTGTGCTTAGTTTAGTTTCTCAGTAAGCAATGATATATGGTATGTAGGTTGGTCTTGAGTAATACATGACAGTCTGTCATATGTCATTTGTCCTTGACCTCAATTTCACGGTCGAGTGAACAAGTTCAGATTTTGTGATTAGGTAATTTCTCAGTAACTATAAATGGTAGGTCAATGATATTTGGTATACAGGTTGGTCTTGAGTAGTACATGACCGGCTTTTGTCTGTGACCCCAATTTCATGGTCTAGTGAGCATGTTACGTTTTGTGATTAGGTCATTTTCTATGTAACTATAAGTGGTAGATCATGATATTTGGTATATAGGTTGGCCTTGATTAGTACATGACAGTCTGTTTAATCGCTTTTGTCTGTGACGTCAATTTCACGGTCCAATGAACATATTAAGTTTTTGTGCTTAGTTTGGTTTCTCAGTATCTATAAGTGGTTGGTCAGTGATATATGGTATGTAGGTAGTACATGGCAGTCTGTCATATGGCTTTTGTCCTTGACCTCAATATCACGGTTTAGTGGACATGCTTAGTTTTTGTCGCGCCCGCGACGAAAGGCGCTGAAAGCGAGACATGTGTACAAAGTATGACGGCGACGGCGTCAACGTTGTAAACTTTAATGTTAAGTTTTTGTGATTAGGTCAGTTTCTCAGTAACTACAAGTGGTAGGTCAATGATATTTGGTATATGGGTTGGTCTTGGGTAGTACATTACAGTCTGTTATATGGTTTTTGTCCTTGACCTCAATTTCACGGTCTAGTGAGCATGTTAAGTTTTTCTGATTAGGTCAGTTTCTTAGTAACCACAAGTGGTAGGTAAATGATATTTGGTATATGGGTTGGTCTTGGGTAATACATTACAGTCTGTTATATTATTTTTGTCCTTGACCTTAATTTCACGGTCTAGTGAGCATGTTAAGTTTTTGTGATTAGGTCAGTTTCACAGTAACTACAAGTGGTAGCTAAATGATATTTGGTATATGAGTTGGTCTTGGGAAGTACATGGCTGTCTTTCATATGGCTTTTGTCCTTGACCTCAATTTCACGGTCTAGTGAGCATGTTAATTTTTTCTGATCAGGTCAGTTTCTCAGTAACTGTTAGTGGAAGGTCAATGATATTTGGTATATAGGTTGGTCTTTGGTAGTACATGGCTGTCTGTTATATGGCTCTTGTCCTTGATCTCAATTTCACGGTCTAGTGAGCAAGTTAAGTTTTTCTGATTAGGTCATATAAGTGGTAGGTCAATGATATACAACATATATTGGTACGGGTTGGTCTAGGGTAGTACATGGCTGTCTGTCATATGGCTTTTGTCCTTGACCTCAATTTCACAGTCTAGTGAGCATGTTAAGTGAGCATGTTAAGTTTTTTTTATGAGATCAGTTTCTCACTAATTGTTTCTTGTAGGCTAATGATATTTGGTATGTTGGTTCGTCTCATGTAGTACATAATAGTTTGCTATATTTTCTGCCTGTGACCTCAAATTCATGGTCTAGTGAATATGTTAAGTTTTCAGTATATATCAGTGGTAGGTCAATGATATTTGGTATTTGGTATGTGGGTTGATCTTTTGTAGTACATGACAGTCTGCTAATATTACTTCTGTCTGTGACCTCAATTTCATGGTCTAGTGAGCATGTTAAGTTTTTCATTATCTATTAATGTAAGGTCTATAATATTTGGTATGTGGGTTTTGTCTTGTGTAGAACATGACTGCCTGTTATATGGGGTACTGGCGTCTACTGCCTGTTATATGGCTTTTGATCTTATGTTTACATAATGTTGAACCTTTTGGGTTTCTCAGTATCTATAAGTGATAGGCTTGCAGTTTAGTGAATATGTTAAGTTTTTGTGATGAGTTCAGTTTGATTTTTCACATCAATTTTACCGGTCAAGCAGGGACGGGCGAGACATCTATTAGGGTCTTCACTTGTTGTGATTAGGTTATTCTCTCAGTAACTATAACTGGTAAGTAAATGATATTTGGTATATAGGTTGGTCTTGGGTAGTACATGGCAATCTGCTATATAGCTTTTGTCTGAAACCTCAATTTCACGGTACAGTGATCATGTTAAGTTTCCCAGTATCTATTAATGTAAGGTCTATAATATTTGGTATGTGGGTTTTGTCTTAGATGGAACATAACAGCCTGATATTTCGCTTTAACCCTTGACCACATTTTCATGGTCTTGTGAACATGTTAGTTTTTCAGTATCTATCAGTGGTAGGTCACTGATATTTGGCATGGTGATTTGGGTGATACACAACAGTCTGTTATATTGCTTTTGTCAGTTACCCTAATTTCACAGTCTAGCGAATATGTTAAGTTTTATAGTTTAGACAGTTTGAGTTTTCACGTCAATTTTGCGACTAAGAAGGGACGAGCGAGACATCAATTTTGGCCCACGCTTCTCTCACTCATGTTATGGTGACTCGTACTGATGAAATTGTCATCTATCTGAGATGATTTCGGTGGCACTTTGTTGAATCCTTGTCCATCTGTTCGTTCGACAGTAAGTGTTAATCCAAAGGAAGTATGATAAGTGTCTAACAGAAAACAGACAGAAAACATGCACATAGCAGTCCCAATTCTTTAGATGTCTGAGTTTTACAGTCTTAAGTATTCGGTGTTGTGTAGACATAAAATTCTTGTGTTGAGCATTCGAACCGAACATTTCTTAAAAGGTATATGAATGTTTCATTATGCGTAGTCAAAATATCAATGGATATTGACGCACTAGCTTTACAATAAGTCTCGTCTTTAAATAAGCCGTTCCAAGTATGATTATCCTGTTATATTTCTGATTTTTTTCTGAAAAGGTATTTCGTGTTATTTTAACAAATCAAGGGGAAGCAAAGAATCATTGTCAAATACCCCTGAAATGCTTTATATTTTACTCTTTGCCTACATTTTGTTGAAATTCCTGTCTTTTATATCCCTTTTATATCATACATACCACCAAGATATGCTTTGCTTTGCATTAGCTAAAACGTAAGTTTAATACAATCACAACATAAAAACAACCACAGGGCACTCATCAAATCAAAAGCAAGAAAACTTGGTATTGTAAAATCATGAGTTGTTACCGTACAGAATTGTCAAGAAACAAAGTCCAGTCATGAGGCAAAAAGACTAGGCAAGGTCCTGACTTGGTACAGGCATTTCAAAAGAAATGGTCTGTTAAACCGGTTTTATGGCGCGCATACCCCCTTCCATTGCAGAATTGTCCGGTAACAATCCAACAGCAATTGCTATTGAAAGGTCGTAGACAGTTAAAAGAAATGATCATCCTAGTTTTAACTTTTAAGTAAAAAAGAATCTTGATCAGAGTACGGACCGAAACTTCCAATTTTTTTACAATGGACTGATATCTTTTGAAAAACTTTTTTAAATTATCGTATGAGACTGGATGTTTGAAGCCATGGTTAATAAGGCGGTCACGTAGATAACTATGTCTAATGAGAATGACTGTATAATTGTGATAGCTCTCGCGTGACGAATCGACTGTGGAAAATATAGAGACCATACATCTCTAAAAAGGGAACCTTTTTCACAGACTCCACACTGCAGAGGATACACAAATTCCAGTCTTTACTTTAATAAACAGTGAAAGAGTGTGGAGAACATATGAATGCAAATAAAACAAAATCACAAAAAATACATGACAACGCCAAACAATATAACAACACTTTTATTGTGGTTGATCATCTTGGAGTAACCATGATATATTTAAATATGATCTTTGCTCATATATTTTTATTCTATGTAGATAGATTTCACGTCACTGTTAACAAAGATGTTCCGTGCAGCTGGAGTTTCTGCCAATACTAAAATTGTCATCATGGAAAATGAATGGCTTAGAGCGGTACTAAATATGGTGAGAAACTTAGGACCTAACAAAAAGAGGTATTTTTGCATTTCGTTTCTGATTTTGTTATGACTGTTTCTTGTGGGAATTTCCGTGCAGTTTCTTGAGTCTCCATGCAGGTTGATACCATCCTTTCGTACATATAATCTCTTGAGTAACTATCGTCTTTTGATAATTTTTCTGATGTTAGAAGATATCTTCGTTTTTTTTCTTGTACCATTAAAGGAATAAAGTTGAAAGAACGAGCATAATGTAGATAAAACTAAATGTTGTGAAACAGCTTGCATTATAAATATTAAAATATACAGAGAAACGTACATGTAAGGACAAGGCCATTGAACTTAAAAAAAAAGTATGTGCAGTCGAAAATTTGGTCCAGTATTTTTAAACTTTCATTTCATTATCAACTTTTTTATATATAATCATTACCCTCTTTTCAACAGCTCACATGCGCATCTTACTATAGTATGAAAATAGTAATGACATTTTATGAACAGTTTTGTAAAAGTTCTATATTTGTCATCTTTCCTTACCATCTGAAATTTGTGAATACATCGGCAAACGAATACCGAAGCAAGAACGAGGAAAGGGGAAATTCTAAAATCATAAATCCAAAGTCACGGCAATTCACAGCAACACGAATTGATACAGTATGACAAAGACAAAACAAATAAACAAAAAAGAACAAGAACGTCACAAAACTAAAGCACTAGCAGTGTGAACCCCTATAAAAACTGAGGTATCATCAGGTGCTCCGGAAGGGTAAGCATGATCTGCTCCACGCATGGCACCCGTCACACAGCCAGTAAAAATGATTATGTTGAAGATCTGCTTTGTGACTGATTGGTTAATGTCATTTTCTAACCCTTAGACAAACCAATTAAAATCCATGGTACTTGTTACTTCTCTAACCCTCAAACACTACCAAGGTGAAAGTTTGAATAGCTTCTATGTATATATTTAATATTCAAGGACAAATCGGTATCACAAACATTACCAACGAAGACAAAACTAAAGATGACAATGAAGTATACGAGACAACACTAAAAACTAAAGTACTGACAGTGTGAACCCAAACTAAAAACCGGGAGTATCATCAGGTGTTCCGGAAGGGTAAGCATGATCTGCTCCACGCGTATAACCAATAATATGACTAACACTATAACAATAATATAACAAATAAAAATTTATAATTGTATCAGGATGCTGATACAAAAGTCTCCCAAATGAACTCCCAAATCAGAAATCAGGGCTACAAGTCACTTCCAAACAACCTACGCAACCTGTCTGTTTAGTTTTATTCAATTATGAGCACTTTGGATTTCCCCACTTTTTTATTCGGTTCCATGGCAACGGAAGTCCGTTTGAAGTCTTTGACACCAAAAACCAATTTCCCACACCTAAGGCAACCTTTCTGTAAAGTTTCAAGCAATTCTGAATATTTTCATTTTCCCGCCTTTTTTGCCATTTCCATGGCAACCGGTGCCAATTTGAAGTCTTGGAGACCATAACAGAAACCAATTTTCCATGTCCTTAGCAACCTTCCTGTAAAGTTTCATCCAATTCTGAGCACTTTCATTTTCCCGCCTTTTTTGCCATTTCCATGACAACGGGTGCCAATTTGAAGTCTTGGAGACCAGAAACCAATTTCCCATGTCCTTTGCAACCCTCCTGTAAAGATTCATCCAATTCTGAACACTTTGATTTTCCCGCCTTTTTTGCCATTTTCATGGGAATCGGTGCCATTTTGAAAATTCCGAAACCTTCTTGCACAACTTCGGATAAGGACCAATCTTCCTATGAAGTTTGGTCAAGATTGGACCACTAGTCTCTGAGAAAACGCGCGGACAAAATGTTGGCGGAAAGACGAGAAAAACAATAAGTCTCCCAAACTTCGTTCGGGAGACTTAATAAAAAGAAGAATTGAGTAAAAACAATAAGTCCCCCCAAACTTCGTTTGGGAGACTTAATAATATGACTAACACTACAAAAATATTTTTTTGCTAAAAGTTGTGTCTGTACCGACCGCGTTGTATTTGTTTTATGAAAATAATCCAATGCAAATATTCAAAAACGAAACCCCTTTTCAGGATTCTGAACAATTATTTTACCTGGCAAATGGCATACTGTTATGTCCAAGAGATGTCTTGGGAGTATGTTCATGCAAACAGAGAATTCTTCGTCGACAGATATGGTGTTCCTCAATTTCTTGGAACTTGGTTATATTGTTTCTATTACATGGATAGAAATTTGGGAGAAGCTCTTAGTTCACTGTATGTAAAAGATCACTTTGCTGATAAAAATAAAGAAAAGGTAATTTGTATAAGTGGTAAACATTTGTATAAAGAAAAAAGTCCAGGAACTGATATAACAATTGTTCACTAAGGTATATATCTCGTGAAATGCCCTGTATATATATATATATATACCCTGTACGCTGCCAAGAAGGTATAACCTAACATTTTCATCCTCAAAATACGGTAAATATGGAAATTATTGCACTATTTTTATTATTGCAAAAATGCAACTAGATATGAATATCAAAAAACAATCCTTGCATTTCTGATTTTGTCGGAAAGATTAAAAGAAGCCGCAATAATTAAATTCTCATTCTTGTCCACAATGAGAGATTTGCAATTATAAACATGATAAATGTACGAAAAATTCTGAATATACAGTATACAGAGGGTGGCCAAACGTATTTTGCCCTATAAATTTCATGTAAGATCGCATTTTTGTCAAAACATTATTGTGAAGTCAGTTCTTATCCGATTTCAGTGACAATTTCACTGATAAACTCAGAATCATGTGATGTTTTCTTGTTTATTTAGACATAACTTTCTGTCACGCAATTTTCAAGAATCACCGATTTAAACCTGAAGTAAAATTCATGGTCATAATTCTCTACTTATGCACGTAAAATTGTGACGTGAAAATTTCACTTCCTCTTTTAATCATTCTTCAAAACTACAGTTCAGAAAAATACACTGAAATAAACACGTAGACTTCACAAGATTCTGAGTTAATCAGTGAAATTTTCACTGAAATTAGATTAAAATTGACTTCACAATTAATGTTTGAAAAAAATGAAGTTTTATATGGAAAATATAGGGAAAAATACAAGTGACGAATACTTTTTGTCACCCTCTGTGTGTATGTCGATCAATAGCCATGAGTACTTGGGAATGTATACCTAAATGATGATGAGGATAACCATTCGAACAATTATAAACCCTAGGTTTTTCGAACAATGGTTTAACATCTTTGCACCAAAAGCTGTTGACCAGAAAATGAAAGAATATGGCCCTGTCTTTAATGCGAACATTTGTATGGCATTAGTTGACCGTTTGAAAGAATGGTGGCATGATTTGACTATGAACACACTGAATATTTGCTAAAAGTTTAAGTAACATAATAAATTCCCCTAAAAACAAATAAAAAAACAAGATTTGTGCTGGAATACCGGTATCATGGTATAGCCAAAAATTTGATATCACTGGTCTTGTATAGGAGTTATTTTTATTAGGTCTCAAATTGTACTTCTTGACATTTTTTAGTATTTCTTGTATACAAATTCTTTAAAAAAAATACCGTTTGATTGGTTTATTTTAAACAGGTTCATGAAATATTAGATTATATTAAGAAATCAATAGCTGACGGAATTGTCCGCAATGTCTTTATGGATAGTGCAACAATGGTGTTGGCGAAAGAAAAGGTTTGTTTCTTCTGTTTATTAATAAAATCCAAGTATATTTGAAAAAAGGAAGTGAGAACCGAACTGTCAGTCAAAAGAACGAACAATCCATAGACAATGGCAATATCAGACAAACTAAGAAACAAAGACACCACTTGAGTACGGGACAAAAAAGAAAAATGAAGACACACATACAGTTGAACAACACGGACCCAATAAAAGACATGGGTGAGATAAAGTGTACCGGTAGAGTAAGCATCTCCTGCTTCTCCGTGTTGTACATGTCAAATCCGGTAGTAAAGTCAAATCCGGAAGAGGAAAAACAAACTTTAGTTGTAAAGGGAAAGATCTGTTGTTGTCATCCGGGAAACAGATATCCCATAGTGATCCACAAGATAGTGATGTCGACCATAAAACTTCTGTAGTGATGACTTTAAGTTTTTGGGGACATACCCTTGTTTAAGTAGTCTATTTGTGAGCAACCGATCTTTATCAAGGAAGTCACTGTATCGACCACAAGCAGTTTTCAGATAAAGGTTAAATATCCTTTCTAGGAAGTCAGTTTTTACCTTTATTTGGAATTACCTATCTTGAACATGTATAA
>MJUU01040426.1:64211-93028 GCA_002080025.1 Modiolus philippinarum
GCAACCGATCTTTATCAAGGAAGTCACTGTATCGACCACAAGCAGTTTTCAGATAAAGGTTAAATATCCTTTCTAGGAAGTCGGTTTTTACCTTTATTTGGAATTACCTATCTTGAACATGTATAAGAGATTTTTAACAATGATGCATAACTTGCAACAATACATGAATTGCCATACAGATTCATGTTTATATAGTTATCCTTCAACGAAAACCGGCATCTCAATATATAAAACCTGATGTTTTGGCTTTACTCGCAATTGAGACCGTGACAGATCATTCTGTGCCTCACTGGAATCTTTATCTTTACTGCTGACTCTTTACGTTTTAATAATTACATTTCATGCATATTCATTTGAATTTTGTCAATTTGATAGGTGAACACTGATCACGTGGCATATCAATGTGAAGTTGCAATTCCCATGAAACACATTTGACCACATGTGACGTGGCGGATTAATTTGTAAAAATAGAATCCCAATGTACATGATGTCCATCCTGTAAATAAATTGTGTTTTTTTTTACATTTCGGTTAAAATGTAATTATAAGAATTGAATGCATTATTTTGAAGTTTCACAGGGATTATGAAAGTGTTGACCGGACGCACATTTTCAACATGAAGCGCTACCGCGCTTCATTAAAAATGTGCTATCTTGATTATATAAAATCACCAAAACATGCACGGAACTTCTAGAGTTGCATTGATGAACAAATATACTGAAGAACAAATTTTGATTTAAAGAGATTGGAATGTAGTATTTCCTCCTAGCATTGACGAAGTACAAGATTGAACATAGTGCTGGATGACAATTTTTCATGAACAATAAGAAACAAAAATGAAACACTAACATGTTTTTCATTATTTATCTTTCGTAGATTTTAACGTCTTTAGACAAAATGGGATATCCAGATTTCATGATGAATGATGCACAAATGGCCTCATTATACCGACCTGTAAGTGTATTATAGGATTTTCAAAGAAATATACTTAATGCAGATATTGCCCCGTTATAAAACGTATATTGAAATATTGAAAAATACTATTAATTTACATTCAATATGAATTGGATTGTGATAACTAATATTGAATATTTTACAGTTATTATATCTTTATAGAAATGTACTTTTCTCTAATTTCTAGCAAATTTAACCAACGACAGACCGGTGTGATTAAAAATCATTCTCATCTCTCGAGAGAGCACAACTCATGAGAAATTTCCAGCCAAATCTATTCGAAACATAGTCCTCGTTGTTTTACATTATATCATTAGAGAAACATTTTATACAACTTAAAGACGTTAATTATGAAATTTCTGACATCATGTTATATAAATTTTGAAATGTTTAAAAACTTAACAAGCGCCGTTTTCAAACATTGGCAAAATTTAACTCGATGTGAGAAATTTCATAATCAACTTAAGTTCTCATTGTAGAAACTATATGTATGACAGTATAAGGTGCTATTTAGGCGGCTGGCCATCTATGATGGATAACCTTATACTGGTTTAATATTCAAATGAACAGATGTCACGTTATAGCATTTCAGCTAATTGAATTCTACTTATTTCATATGAGTATATAATGTGCGATCAATTATAAATTACTCCCACATGAAATTTAATTCGGATTTAGTGGTATATATGTATCTAGAAGTGTGTTTACCTCTTTACTCAATTATAAATTAATATCTAATATGCAGTCAGATAGTTGCAGAACAACTCAAGTAGCATCACAACAGAGCACAATTGGATTTAAAAGACGCATTTAGTAAAAATCAAATTAAACACCTTACATGGATTGAGAAATCAAAAATTCTTGAACAGAAGAATAACCAATGTAAACTTCATAGAATTGATAACCCTTAGTATTTAACAATGCAAACATCAGAATAATCGTTTAAAGTATCTATCTTTTATTATTTTTTTGTAGCTGAAAATTGACAAAAAGGACTACTTTGGTAATTTACTCAACGTTAACAAATATCTGGCAATAGATTTGAATAACCAGCTGCGAAATGGAGAGGACCGTTCTAGATGGCATTTACATACTTATGATACTTTCATGGAGTATATTGGTTCATGGCATGAGTTAATTGTACCTGCTGGTCTTTTACAGTTCCCTTTATATGATTATACGCTACCCCATTATATGAACTTTGGTTCTATGGGAAGTTTACTTGCTCATTATCTTCTACATGCTATTGACCAGTTTGGTAAGTCCTAGTAGTAAGATAGGGTATTTACTGTCAATAGACAACACATAAAAATTTAAACTAAGAACATAATCGGATTTGGAGAATTCTTTCCAAATATTTTCACTTCCAGCAAGTTTTCTAAACTTGAAGGTAAAACTTTATCAACAGCAGAATATAAGGTACATGTACTTGCGTAATGTTAAATGTTAGGAGGAAAGTAAACAAAATTTACAATCGTTACTTTTCACGTAGCTTGACAATTATAATCCATGTATTCATATAAACAAACTTTTGTTATGTTGTTTTTAAATACCAGAAGGAGTAATAACAAATTACCGAACAGAATTGTCAAGAGCCAAAGCCCGAGAGGCAAGAAGACAAAGCAGTTGGAAATTCACTGGTAAATTGTAGACTCCTAGTCCTGACTTGGTACAGGCATTTCAAAAGAAATGGAAGGTTTCGAAAAAGTTAGCAAAATTTGTTAACTATTTTGAAGAGAATTAAGACTTAAAAAACCTTATGTTTGAAATTCTTTTCTTAACCTATTCATCCCCAATGAGTCATAGGGCTACACCAGTCAAAACAAATTAACTCTGTCCTATTTTTTCAATTTATTTGATCTGTCCCAAAGAGTACCCTTAGTCCCCTAGATCAAATGTTAAGTAGTCTTTCCTCCAATTTGTCCGTCTTCCCTTTTTCATTTTCCTGGTGTGTAGTTTTCAGTACAATGTTATTCATTCTGTCTAGGGAGACATTTATTCATCTTGAGAGGTCTTAGTTGCTTATTTGTTACGGCCTGAAGTGTTTTGTAATTTTGAAGGCATCTTTTGTGGAAGACTTCAACTTTCGTGGTATCACTTTCAATTACACGCATACAGGAAGGCAGATTCATATTACTATTATAAGCCGAATCTTCTTATTCACACTGTTCTTTTGGACTTCAGAATTTGCCGAATTGAGTAAAAGAAGTTTTGTTGAGTATAGATTGCATGACTGTCCTTTCATTCTCCGTAATCTTAAAAGATTGATCAAGTCTGTTGGGAAAAGTTGTCGTTCTTTTTCAAGATACTAAAGTCAAAGTCAGTTTTGTCATAGGGTCTGTAAGTCTCGTCATGTGACTCACGAGAATCAACGATAAACAGGCAATTCAAAAACGTTTCCCCCCAAAAATGACATGTTAGGATTATGACGTTCAAATTTTTGTTTGAAACGTCATATATATCTGTTTAAAATATAACTTCCGGGTAGAATTTTTGATCCCGGAAGTTCCAAAACTGTAGGAGACTTACAGGCCTTATTGGCAATTTCGCCCCTCTTTTTGGATTGATTTCTGGCCAAATTTTGGACCTTGTGTAAGTTTATATATTTATGTCAATTTACATGATTGAACTGTTTTATAATTTATATCTTCTTCTGTTGCTCGTCGACAGGGTTATAATGAAACAATGACAATGTAAAAAATATTCTGGAACTAGGATGCTTTCAGTTCAAAACTCGTAGTAAAAACTGAAAACTGTACCTAAAAGCCAGTGTTTCAGATTTATTTCAAATTACAGATTCAGTCTGATTAATTAATCTTCGAATTTTTTTTCAGGTTCGCGATATGACAAAGTTGGTGACTTCAGTATGCTAGGATGGTGGACAAACAAGACTAAAACAGCTTACAATATTACTAAAACGTGCTTTACAACATATTTAAACAATCAAACAATGGGACCGTATTCCATAGCCGGGCAGTTTTCATTACAAACGGTAGGTAAACGTGAGATATAAAGACATTTGAGCTTGACCTTTCCCTAAGTTTTTTTTTAAACTTTAAATTTGCTTCTAGAGGTTAGTTGTTTAGTGAGAGATTGTTTATATTTTGTTTGTGACTTCACTGTGGTGAGAACTTTCTGGAAGTACCATAGCTGTTGACATTTTGACCTTGACATTGTCTTGAGGGCAATTTAAAAAAAAGAACTTGAACCCAGGTTTATAGAAGTTATTCTTTTACTGATAGGGAGGTGGCTTTCTTATATGGCATTTAAAGTATTTATCACATTACAATAACGAAAATGTAAAACTTTCAACTTTATTGTGCATTGTGGTTTCTCTTATCCCCGGCGAGCTATGTTGTCACCTGACAACTCTTATTAAAATTTTTATTCTCTTTTATCACTAATTCAAAAAGTATTCAAAGATTGTTTGAGAGAAATCTATACAACTACAATTTTTTGCAACGTTATTATAAAAAATTGTTGAATATCTTAACCGAAAGAAAAAATACAATAAATTTTTTTCAGACTAATAAGTTAAAAATCACAAAATTTGAAAAACGAGAGATTCAGTAATCAGCTAGCGTCGTTGTAGAATCCTCGGCAGTTTCTCTGTAGATAGGGACACCAAAATCTTCAATGAATTAATGGACTTATAATATTTTATTTCGTTTATTAAAAAAAGCAGACAACGATCAACTTTTACAACATTAATTTTGTTTTACTGCCTAGATAAGGTTCGTCTTTCCTAATGTTTGAAAAATTGTTTATTATCATGAACAACATTACATTACATGTAATAGTGTGATAAGCTCTACTTAATGACTGAAACATTTGTATTTGAAGGTTAAAGTAAATGGAAGAGCTTTTGCAAACGAGGGCATAGCAATTGCTAGTGGACTAAAACTTGCTTTCAAGGTGAGTTTTTTTACGTTGTACCCAAAAAATTAGATAAATTATTTACGTAATGCATGTGGGTACAAAATATCTCTGAGATACCAGAGAAAATTTCTAGAAACAAGGTTGATTTAACATTTTTCTAATTCTTTTATTACCATACAAGGACAACAGCCATCAAGGTGAAATTGAACAAAATTTAAGTACTTGTATACACCTCAAATGCATTCAAGAGTGTTGGCTGTGTCCCTATTATAATGCCAAACATATTTATACAAATACTTTGAAGCCTTACTGTATTGTGCAAAGTTTTAAAGTAAAAGTACTTTTTTCATTCATAGGCTTATCAGAAGTGGATGGCTGTAAATAAACAAGAGAAACTGGTACCCGGATTAGGACTTACAAACGAACAAATGTTTTTCGTTTCTTATGCTCAGGTATGCACTATGTGTGATATCTTGGGTACACTTTAAAAATTCATACCTAATTCCAAAAAAAGATAAAAGTAAACTATAATCCTTACTAGAAATATTTATCCTTATTTTATCATGAGAAAAGTATGAATACGGAACTCAAATAGCAAATAGTCTTTGCGATATCTATTTATTTGTCGTTATTTTATACCATCCGAATTTTGTTTCTGTTACGATGAGTATTGTCGAAAGTCCCTTGTTCTTTTAATTCTTATTTTGTGACCTGGAAAAAAACAAAAAAGAATCAGAGAACCAGTCGATTCGGTTTTCCTGAATTTGTCCAGTGAACGAAATATAGTACAACATAAAATGTTATGAGAATATTTTACAAATAGCTATAGCCCCCATATAATAATAATCTCACTGTAAATAAGTATAAATTATGCAAGAACATCTATATATTTATAGAGATAAGTAGATGCAGATGGAAGTTGAATATTGAAAGTTAAATAAATATGTGTAAATAATTTTGCTTAACTTTGTCAAGCCATTCAATATATTTTTATATTGACTATTTATAACAGACAAACTGACGATATTTTTGTGTTATTAATTATATGAAAGATATAAAATTTATGATCTCTTTCAGAGCAAATGAATAAACAATTTAACAAACGATCACATCTGCACTGAAGAGACATAAGTTGTCGAAATGCGCATATGAAACACCAAATTCACTGTAACTTCGGTATTTAGTTATAAATAACGAATTCCTTCAGATCTGCCATACTTAAAAAAAACAAATTAAAAACGAGTTTGTATGAACCGTTGTTGATTTAGAGTTAACCCTCTTTACACATATTTCAAAACTTCTACGAAATGCGGGTAAAGAAAATAAATCATGTTTTTCAAAAAGAAAATACCGAATGACGACGACGCCTATCAAGTCAGTATAGCTCTTGATAAAAAAAAAACACGTTTAAACATTTGCTTTGCAGAAATTGACGAATACCAGTTGTGCACGTAGATGCACGTAAATGACTAGAAATCTATGGCATACATTTTTTGAAAGAAGCAAATCTAATAAGCGCAACTACTTTATTACAGGAAACCCAGAAAATATTTTAATTAAGGTAGAAAATTATGTTATATCTGCCTAAAAGTGGGATTTTCCTTAG
Source organism: Modiolus philippinarum (assembly GCA_002080025.1). Classification (NCBI taxonomy): domain Eukaryota; kingdom Metazoa; phylum Mollusca; class Bivalvia; order Mytilida; family Modiolidae; genus Modiolus; species Modiolus philippinarum. The sequence continues at coordinate 70,650 of MJUU01040426.1, forward strand.
AATTGATTAGTTAGATACGCTAAAATCCTGGAACGATAAACATTTCACATCTCAACCTAGATCATGTGGTCCTTGAAATATCAAAATAAACACGAGTCACACGGACTTGCTCCTGGGCTTGGAAGAGATATTTGTTTACTATCAAATATGAATCTCAGTGCACAAGTTCAGCATGTTAACAATTACATGCGTGCATTTTAAATAATGCATGCATTAAAAATTGCAACTTCAAGTGGATTTTCTGTATTATGAAATTTTCTTAATTAGGAAACTCTTGACGTGAAACTGTATCTACAATGATTCTGCTGAAAAAATAAAATTGTTTATTTTAGAGCACCTGCTACAACCGAAATCAGAGATCAGCATACAATAACGCTGTCCGTGGCATAGTGTCTGGAGATATTCGGTAAGTGTTAATATCTATCAAAATAACTCAGTTTATAGGGCTTTACTATCGTAAACAGAACTTTTTAGTTTGTAGTTTCCCACCGACATAATTCTTTTGTAACACAATAAAAAAATATAAACATTCAGCCGACGTCAGACCACATTAATCAATGAGCAAAGGGTGAATGAATCGGTATTGTAGCACTTCAGGTGAATTGGTGTTTTGGTAACAGCTGTCATATGGCATATGATATATTGCACTTCAGATTAACTCATAGTGTCTTGCTATAATGAGATAATGTCGGTAGCTATATATTCAATTAGTCAAGTATTTAGTACTGCCACTGGTATTTATACATTAATTGATGCCTTCAGACACACAACACCTCCCATCATGCTATGGATAATAGTTTTAACTGAATGATTCGCTTGTTTTTGTACTTTGCCATAATTATTAGTTTTCTTGGTACTTTAATTTCCTATTGATAAATAATATTTTTCTCTCCTTTCCAGCACAAACAGTGCCATGGCTCAGGTGAAGGAGTTTTCGCAGGCATTTAGATGTCCCCTAAATTCGCCGATGAATCCGCCTAAGAAATGCAACTTGTATTGAGATCAGCATATGTGAAAAAATATCATGACTATACTTTTTATTCTTTTTATACAAATATTTGTACAACAAAATAAAAACTTTTTTTATAGTATCAATAAAGTCCGTATTTGAGCTCTATAATATTCATATGTTTTACAGACTTAGGCGTATCTACCACAACAAACTGAATTGCTCTCAGCATAAGCAGAATATGCATGATAAATGTATCTACAAGAACCAAACTTGATACGATAGCAGTTAGACTGGAAACGACACAAAAGCAATGTTATCAGCAGATTTATGTGGTTCCTTATACCGCGATGTTTGTACGCTTTTTACTATTAGCTCACCTGAACCAAAGGGTCAGTGTGAACTATTGCCATCAATGCGTCCGTCGTTCATCGTCCGGCATCCGTCTGTTTGTTAACTTTTCACTTTTTCATCAACTCCTCTAAATGGCAATAGTTCACACTGGCCCTTTGGTTCAGTCTAACGATCTTTGTTAAGGACCTTCCATCTATCATCTTTGTAAAGTTTGGTTAAATTTGCTTCAGTTGTTTCAGAGGAGAAGATGAAAATTGTGATTTTTCCCATAGGTCCAATTTTAAAACTTAGTTCCGCGCTAGCGGCCATGTTTTTATCGGATCGAAACTTTACAGGAATGATGTACTATAGGTCCTTTACATTGCTCATTTCGTTTCGATCCGATGAAAACATGGCCGCCAGCACGGAACAATGGACCCTATGGAAAAATCACACTAACATCTTCGCCGTTGAAGCAAATTCAATCAAACTTTACAGGAATGATGTACTTAAGGTCCTTAACGACGATTGATTATTTCATTTCGATCCGATAAAAACAACATGGCCGCCAGCACGGAACATAATTTAACATTAGGCCCTAAGGGAAAAATAACATTTTCATATTCTCCTCTGAAACCAAAGAAGCAAATTCAACAAAGTTTTACATGAATGATTTATGGAAAGTCCTTTACAAAGATTGCTCATATTGTTCCGATCCGACAAAAACATGGCCACTAGCGCGGACCAAGTTTTAAAATTGGACCTATTGGAAAAATCACAATTTTCATCTTCTCCTCTGAAACAACTGAAGCAAATTTAACCAAACTTTACAAAGATGATAGATGGAAGGTCCTTAACAAAGATCGTTCATTTTGCTCCGATCCGACTAAAAACATAGTCGCCAGCGCAGAACTTAGGTTTAACATAGGACCTATGGGAAAAATCACATTCTCATCTTCTCCGCTGAAACCACTGAAGTAAATTCAATTAAACTTAACAGGAATGATGTTTTGGAGGTCCTTTACAAGGATTCCTCATTTAGTATCAATTCGATAAAAAAACATGGCCGCCAGTACGGAACATAGTTTTCACATTGGATCCTATTGGAAAAATCACATTTTCATTTTCTCCTATGAAATCACTAAAGCTAATACAGATATGATGTATCAGCTGTATGTGAGGTGATTGCTCATTTTGGTTCAATAAAATTAAATCATGGCGACAAAAACATGGCCGACAGCACTGAACAAAGTTGATCATTGGCCCTATTGGAAAGTTATATTTTGATCACCTCCTCTGAAACCCCTACAGTAATTTCAAACAAACTTTACAGGAAGGACACACTGAAGGTCCTTTATTAAGACTGATTATTTTGTTTTGATCTGATAATAAACAAGATCGCCAGCACAAAACATGTTTTAAATACAAAAAAAGATACCGATGTTGCATAAAAACAGTAAATTTCGTTATGCTGTACACGTGTTTCAAGGAGTAACATAGGACCCTATGGGATAAACATTACGTCCATCGCCTGCTGTAAGCATTTCGTCAGGTGAGCGATTCAGGCTCAGTGTCTGAGCCTCTAGTTTTAATTCGTAACAATTTCCTTTTAATTTCATGAGTAACCTACGGAAAAAACAACTTGTAAATAATACACTTGTAGATTTGAAATGGTTCAGTGCATTGTATTTTGTTTTAAACGGAAGTTATCGAAATTTAACAGTAATACCTTCCTGCTTTTAATTGTATTGGCGAAATTTGAAACCCTTTATGTTATTTTAATTCGTATCTTACGTTTTATTGTCTTCAAAATATCTTGTTTTAATCTGCACTTAAGAGACACAAGTTGCCGAAACGTCCTCCTCTATCATTTTAATGTTCATAGATTTGTGTTTATTATTAGTTATATGCCTTTCACGTTTTTACTGCTCAGATGGCCTTTGTGTCAAAATTTTTGTAAGCATCTTTACTTTTTCCCGAATTGAACATATTTAACAAATATTCATTTCTAATGATATCATCCTAATGATCAAGGTAAATATGATTAATAAGAACTGACGTCAAGACATTGTCAAATGAAACGAGTTTTGCTAAGCATCACACTGACAACAAATACAGTATTATAGATATCTTACTGCTGGAATATATTTCTTCATTTGCATGTATTAAGAAACGCATAATACTAAATGAATTAAATATCGAAGTTACTGAAAAGTCCCTTTTAAGAAAATTATAAATACAAGTCAAATCATCAATGACCCAAAATGTATATCTATTCTTTTAATTCCATTATTTCCGACATTATCGCATTTTAAAAAGTTGTAAAATTGTCAAAAATTTGAAAATTGATGCTTTCTGAAAAACAACTCTTGAATTTGTTAACTTCATAATCCGAACGTACCAAAATAAGTACTTGGTATTACTGGTCTTTTGAATTTTCTGGCCTGGAGTTCATTTGTTCTATTAAAGAGCAAGCATTCTTCTCTAATATAAACTACGATAATCATTGTTCCTGGACATCTGCTGTTATGATTAATGCACTCAATCTTTTGTTAGTTTTTGGGAACACCTTGTATCAACAGGTCATAGGTATTCCCATGGGTACAACTTGTGCACCTCTAAATGAAGATCTTTTTCTGTTCTTTTAAGGACAAGACTTCATGAAAAACTCTTTCAATGATAACATTTACCGACAGCAACTGCAATTAAATAAAGCTAACAGTGATTCCAAATACTGCCCTTTTCTAGATCTAACTACTATTAATTACTATGGTAAAATAAAATTAAAAAATATGATAAAAGGGATGATTTTGATTTGAATATTACATTTACAAATTTCCCTTTTCTTGATTGCGATATTCCTCTAGCTTCGTCCTACGGGGTGTATGTTTCTCAACTGGTACGATTCGATCGAGTTTTTTTCAACTCGTGATGATTTTAATGAAAGCAACTGTCACAGCCAAACTTTTACAACAGGGCAAAATATTTCATAAGTTGTTGACTACATTTAGCATGTTTCATAATAGATTTGAACATTCGATATCTAAATGTGGCATAACTCGCAAACACATTATTACTAAGGGCATTTCTAATCCTCATTTTTACGGAAATGTTAATAAAAATGCCAGAAACTGATAAGCCGGGACGTAACTTACATTCTTTACGTAATAGGGGATATCGAAAAGATATTCTGCTTGCATCAGTTAAATAAGCTTTGATGTATAGTGACCTGCAAATTTTACAAAAATTCTGGCCTTTCACTGATACTGCCGATGTCTACTGAAATTTATTGATTCTTGACCAAACCCTGCGGGATGTTTTGAGTTTGATTATTCTTCAGTAGTGCGACAATGTTCTGCCAGCAGACTAGGCTCCTTTAGCTAGCCGGCAAATTAGCGGCGAGTGCCGCTTTACCCATCTTTCAAAATTACATATTGTCTTTTTCTCTCCTTCCCAGATCGTTGTGATGGAGTTAGTATTCTACCTGTATTGGGTTTTATTCGTATGTTTATTACACTAAAGTAAAACGGGACAGATAAAGGGGAGGTTTGTTTACGTTTGTCTGCTTTTCATGTGTTTTTCTTTGGGAAATTGTAGCATGCAACAGTCATTTACCGCCATAGTAGATGTTTCCTGCTATTCCCTCTTTTTTCAATCGCCATTATGAATTGGTTGTATTACATTTTTATTAGTTAAATGACCCGTCAGTGCGAGATATTGCAATCACTTTGCATCAGTCGGCTGTTGTCTGTTGATGTCTATAATACTGAAGCAAATGGAGACATGATGCCTATAATACTGAAGCAAATGGAGACATGATGTCTATAATACTGAAGCAAATGGAGACATGATGTCTATAATACTGAAGCAAATGGAGACAAAGATGTATTCAAGGTACTTCAGAAAACTGCTCGCCTCTTTTCTATATATTAACGTAGCTGTTACCTGGAACATAAGAGTATATGCAAGGCAGCAACCCAATACAGGACTTCTGAGTCGTGTTCAACTCGGATTCCGGTTCTGTCATTATACTAAAAAAATCAATACATCAATACATTGAGAGGGAATCAATAATTAATGAATACTGTTGAGCTAGGGGGATTTATATTGAATCTGTTGTAGCTCTTCAGGTTAATTGTTTTTCGTCAATTAAAATTAAGTTAAAGAATTGTCATGTAGGTACAATTATAAGTATACAATTCAATTTCATAAATATTTTGTTTTTTATTTGGTATGTATTTATTCAAATGTGTTCAAGAATCCATTCACTCCCTCTCGCTGTTATTTTAGGTGATCGTTTCCGCCTTCAATTACACAAGAGTTCCTGTCTCGAAAGTCCCGTATTTTTTTGTTCTGACATATTTCCTAGTTCGATTAGTAATATGTCATGTGCGATAGTTCTTATCATTGGCTCTTGTATAAAGCTTTTAAAATTTACCATCAGAGCCAAACGTCTACAACAGGGTAACAGATTTCATAAGTTGCTGAATACATTGAAGTTTTATAATAGATATGAATATTTGATATCTTATTATAAAAGACAACTTTATAAGCTAGAGCAACATTTTGTATGCCATGTATAGATCACAGCTTCATACATTACAAACTTTAGCTATTAAGAATCATTTGATTATCCCATCTAGCCCGTCCGTCCGTCCGTCCGAGTGTGCGTCCGTTCGTCCCACCTCAAGTTAAAGTTTGTGTTAAGGTACATATCTGAGAAACTTCATGTGGCACATCAATCATCTTTGGTTAGTGGATGCATCCTGGAGATTGATGCTGCTTCAGATGGTAATTGGGTCACTCTGGCCTACATTTTACGCTTCAATGACTCAGGTTAGAGTTTGCATTAAGGTTCATATCTGAGAAACTATATGTCGCACATCAATTATCTTTGGTCACTGAATGTGTATTTGAGAGTGATGCTGCTTCAGATGATAATTGGGTCCCTCTGACCTACATTTTACGCTTCAATTACTCAGGTTTAAGTTTGCGTTAAGTTTCATAACTGAGAAACTACATGTCGCACATCAATCATCTTTGGTCACTGAATGTGTCTTGGAGGATGATGCTGCTTCAGATGATAATTGGGTCATTCTGACCTACATGTTACGCTTCAATGACTCAGGTTAAAGTTTGCGTTAAGGTTAATATCTGAGAAACTACATGTGGTACATCAATCATCTGTGGTCAGTGGATGCGTCTTGGAGAGTGATGCTGCTTCAGATGATAATTGGGTCACTGTGACCTACATGTTATGTTTCACTGACTCAGGTTATAGTTTGTGTTAAGTGACATCTGAGATACTACATCATTCATCTTAGCTCAGCGGGTGCCTTATGGAGAGGGATGCTGCTTTTGAGTATTAATGTTTTGAAACTTTAACTCAATTTGGAAATTTAATAGCTACAGGCAATAGGATAAGCTGTCTTTTTCGACTGCTCCCATCTTGTTGAATTATAACTGAAAATAATAAATTTGAATTACTTATTAGATTTTGATATCTAAATATGGCGTTACACACAAACAGCTTATTACTAAGGGCATTTCTTATCCTCGGTTCAGAAGAGCTGGGACGTAACTTTCATTCTTTACGTAATAGGGGATATCGACAAGATATTCTGCTTGCATCAGTTAAATTAGCTTTGAGTTATAGTGAGCAGAAAATTTTACACACATACTGGTCTCAAGATACTGCCGATGTCTACTTAAATTTATTGATTCTTGACCAAACCCTTCGGGAAGTTTTGAGTTTAATTTTTCTTCCTAGTGCAACAGCGTTCTACCAGCAGACTAGGCTCCATTAGCTAGCTGGCAGATTAGCGGCGAGCACCCCTTGACCCAAATTTCAAAATTACATATTGTCCTTTTCTCTCCTTCAATGATTTTGGTCATGGAGTTAGTAGTCTCTGTCTGTATTGTGTTACATTCGTATGTGTGTTATACTACAGGAAAAACGGGACAGATAAAGGGGTTTGGGTACAAATGAACCGGTTTAACCCTACCGCTGGGTTGTTACTAATTCCGGTAGCAAGTCCGGCTGTCCCGAGTTCCTATCGTTGTTTACGTTTGTCTTTTGTCCTTTTTGTTTTGCTTTTTTTTTCATTGTGTTTTTCCCTGGCAAATTGTAGTATGGAATAGTCATTTACCGCCATTGTGGATGTTTCCTGTAATTCCATCTTTTTTCAATTGAAATTATGAACAGTTATATTACGTTTTATTAGTCAAATGACTCGTCAGTGCCAGATATTGCCATCACTTTGCATCAGTCGCCTCTTGTCTATTGAGGTTTATCATACTGAAGCAAGTGGAGACAAAGATGTATTCAAGGTACTTCACAAAATTGCTCGCCTCTTTTCGATATTAACGTGGCTCACCTGGAACAAACACGAGTATATGTAAGCTAGCAACCCAATTTTTTTGTTCTGACATGTTTCCTTGTTCAAATTTCAGTCTTTTGCATTAGTTATACGCCCTATGATAGTTTTTATCATTGCCTCTTGAAAAAAATATCTTTTAAAAATTTTTTAATAGCCATTTCCTATATGTTTTTCATCACTCTAATAGTCAAGGTAAGTATATTAAAGGGAACTTTAAAAATCAAGACAAAAATAGTTTTGACAATGTATCTCGACAACATCAACTGTATAACTATACATTTCTAATTGCTGTTATATATATTTCTTTTATTTTCATGATATGGATTTGTTCTGTAAGTCTGTATATGTATACTAAACAACAATAAAAAAGGAAATAAACACTCATCAAACAAAATGAATAACTAAATACCTAAGTTACGAAAAGTATGCTGGATGAAAAATACATCAACGATCCGAAATACAAATCTGTTCGAAAATTCCTTTTTTTCGTGAAAATTGAAAAAGAGTTATGAGATTGAAACTTAGTATCAGAGTGAAACTTTCGACTGGGATTACTTCATAGCCCAATGGTGTCAAAAACGGTACCAAAAGTATTATTTGCTTTTTTAAACTTGTTAAATGCATTTTGGCTATGTGGAAGCTATTGCAATAACTTTGCACCAGTCACTTGTCCTTTAATCCTTCACATTTTTATCATCTCTTTAGAAAATACCTCAGCAAATTGAAGTAAAAGTTTACAGGAATAATATTTAAAAATGTTGATTTTATTCGGCCCGAATTGTAATTGTAATTGTGGCCGAGTGCGTAAAACATAGTTTAGCATAGCATCCAGAGGATATAGACATATTTTGATGATCTATTCTGAAATTAACAAAGCAAGCACAACACATAGTTTATTACTGAAACCAAAGGGAAAAACTTTTTGTCTCCCCTGCGTCGAATTTCGTGAAGGCGAGACATAGCGACCATAGATTCCGTTGTCGTCGGTGTCGGCGTCGTCGTCATCATTTGGTTAACCCAAATGTTAAACTTTTTTTTAACTTCAATAACTTTCTGAAATCTTGCTCAATATCAATGAAATTTTTACACAATATTCAGTACAACTTCATTATTGAATTCCGAGCTTATATTTGAAAGAAAAATTCCAAATTTCCGTAGTTTGCCATTAGTTGGGCTTATATTTTCGATCATTTTTTTTTGTATTATAACTCAGTACCTACATACCATAGAAAGATGATAATTAGTAGGTAGTTTCATCTAGCAGTAGCCAACATCCATACAATGTACCAGAATTATGTCACCTTGATCTATATTTTTCGCATTAATAAATTGGCTAGATTTTAACTTTTGGTCCGTATATTAACAAGTTAAACAAAATTGGAACTTTGGGAATTCTATTTTGATGTAGAATTGTTGCATTTAGTCCTTCGATAAGCAATAAGCTTTCAGAATTTTATTCCCAACTTTGGTATATTTCCTGATAATGTGCAAGACTAACAAAGTTTGAAATTTTTGCAAACACTTCAATACTTTAGCCATTTTTTCATATCAGACCTAATTCTGAAAACATATGAAAAAATAAGGCTAAAATTTTGGTAAATATCCTGAAACTCTCAAAGACGAGCAATTTTTAAGAATTCTTGTTAGCAAGCATGCTTTTTGGATGAATTTTAGTCATAACATTTTTTTTTTCAAAAATTAGATTTAAAAGAATTAATTCAAAACTTGGTCAATTTCCTGAAACTTTCAAAGACAAGCATTTTTGGGGAATTCTTGTCAACAACCATGCTTTTTGGTGAAATTTTAGTAAAAAAAATATTTTCAATGGTGAGATTTCAAATTTGTTTATTCCAATTTTGAAAAATTTCCTGATACTCGCAAAGACCAATTATTTCGTACATTTTTAGCAACCACATCTTAATATAGGCAAATTATAGTGAAAGCAGAGTGATCAGACGAGACACTAGGTTCTGCGGAACCTTTACGAATTATTTGACATATCAACTTCGAGAACATTAGCAAATAAACGGCAATAAATTAAAAAAAAACATGGATGTCAGTCACAAAATAGTTTAATATAGGATCTTAAGACATGAAATACAATAAAAAGTAAATGTGTAGTGTGTTAAAATGTAAAAACATATACAATTGCCCAGACATAATAATGGCAGTATTATACCGATGGAACAAAGCACAAGATTAAATAGAGACAAGGCAAAAGCAAGAACACCGGAAGACCAAAGACAGGAACATATATATTTGATCATTTGAAATTGATTACTAACGTAAACAGAACCAAACTATATGTTTTGATATATGCAAGGCCCTTTACAAAAATTGGAAATTTCCTTTGAACGAATACGAAACAGCACGAACCATTGTTTTACATTGGACCTTATTGACTACATTTAGCAGCAAAATGATTGAGAGACCTGAGCTGTCGAAATTAAATTGCAATACCTACTGTTTGTAGTAAATTGGGGTAATAAAAAAATGACAAAATTACCGCACGGAGTTGTCAAGAGCCGAAGTCCATGAGATAAAAAGAAAAATCAGGTGGATACCACCGAATAAATTGTCGATCTCAATGGTCCTGATTTGGTCCAGGTTTTTTAAAAGAAATAGTGGGTTAAACTGGTTTTATGGCATGCCAAACCTCCACTTCTATTGCGGTAGTGTCCGGTAGCAACACAACTACAATTGCTACTGAAAAGTCGTAGACAGTTAAAAGAAATGACCATCCAAGGACAAAGTAAAAAAGAATCTTTAATAAGGGTTTGGACCAAAACTCCAAATTTTTCCACAAGGGACTGATACCTACTGAAAAACTTTTTATATAATTGTATGAGAAGGACTTTTTTGAAACCATGATTAATAATGCGGTCATGGAGATAACTATGTCTAATGAGAAATTCTGTATAATTTGGGCTAGCTCTCGTGTAACGAATCAGCTGCGAAAAATACACTCCGTGAGCAGGAGAAGCTGCAATTTTACTGTCCATGTTAGGAAAATCGACAATTTTGAAATTAAAATCATCCCTTTTAAATGGGTCGTAAATTTTAGTACTGGGGTGATCATTTTTGTCAGATTCGAGATGTTAGTCCAAAAAGATGTAGATCTTATGGTTTCTGTCTCTTCCTTTATCTGTAGTTCTAATGGATATATTAATGGCATCCAATTAGCAAATAACTAAATACCGAAGTTACTGTGAATTTACTTTCTGCATTTGCGCATTTCGACAACTAATGTCTATTCAGTAGAGATAAAATCTAAACATTTGGAAGACCATAATCTCAAAGAGGTTTAAAAACAAAAAAAATGTATTATTGATGGAAAGAACCTATAAATTAGATGGAAGGGTGTAACATTTTTTATTTTGTAATTTTTTACTAGTCCCTGAAGAAATTCAGTCTCGTAAGAATATAAAAGCAAGTCTGCGAGTGGAAGAGCATTAAATGATTAACTCTGAATCTACCTTAGCTAATATTGCCAATTTTGTTTTGATCCGACCGAGATGTTGTCCTTTGTGTGGAATATATTACATCATTTGAATCTATAGAAACGGCATAATTTATCGTCGCATCAAAAGGTCCTGAAACAAAACAGATTGTACAAGTTTACGTGATACATACAATTGCCCACTTCGTTTTGATCCATCATCAAATATAACGACAACCTTGAAACATTGTTTAATATTTGACTACTGCAAAAGATATCATTAATTATTTTCTTGTTATGAACAATTTACCTAATGGTCAGATAAGATATGTTTTATTTTTTAATTCGGGCATTCGTATAAAAGCATTTGTCAGGTTGGAGATATAGTGAAAGCTCTAAGGTTGTAGATATTCGTCTGAAAATTTTTAAAAATCGGTATTTCCCCCTGGAAATTCAATATAAACAATGATTTTAGGAGTAAGGCTAGCTAGAAACGACACGTATATGGCGTTTCTTATGTACACTATTTAGTGCTTGTTCCTTTAAACCTCTTGCAATATCTATTTTTTTGTAAATTTTGTTGAAAAGTAAGGAGTATCATCCTCAAGCAAAGCTCTGTCCTTAGCTGATTTTGGCTTTACATATTGGTTATTTGTTCTCTGTCAGCTTTTAAAAAGCTTTGAGTAAATGGACTTCCAAACGTTTAGATTTTATCTGCACTGAAGAGACATAAGTCGAAATTGTGCATATGCAGAAATTAAATTCACAGTTACTTCGGTATTTATTTATTTAGTCTTTTATTACATGTTTTACTTCATTGGGAGTTCACGGAAGACCTATATCATGTAGAAAAGACATCTTCGGATTTGAAATGGTTGGACTAAAAGAATATTGTATACGTTATTTCAACTATTGTTGTATGTAAATCTAGACAAAATTCATCTACTTGTGCAAAGCTGTTCTTAGCTAGAACGATGCTGAATCAAATACTTTTTTATGGTATGTTTGCTTCATTGAATTAAGTAACATGCCCTTAACGATAGTTGTTCATAGTTGGTTCTCGTAGGAAATACTTTTGTGAAAAAAACGTTAAGAATTTTTACCTACTTTGGGTTAATTATCGAAATGGCCATTTCCTGTACACCGTCTGTATGAACCAAGATGTCATTTGCATGAAATCATTATGTAATATGCATAAATATCAAAAATTGCATTTTCTGGCATTGTTGATAACTGTGATTTTCGAACAAACCGCATAAATTAACCAGTGTACAATGTCAACCGCCTTGAGCACTTTTTAATTTTATTGTTCTTTGAAGTTTATAATAAACATACCTTCAACAAATTGCGAAACTATTTACACTAACATTAAACAAAGGTATTGAAACTATAGTTTGGCATTGAGTAATTTACACGTTAACGTTTACGTGAATGTAAAACCTATTTCCTGTGTCATGAATTTAGGAAGCAAGTACAGTAAAATGAGCGATTAAATACTGCTGAAGTATGGTGCTATCAGTAAAATTTTCTGTGCTTCCTGGACCACATGATTTTTGAAAATCCAATATTTATATTATATTTTTTTTCCTTTTTATGTGACCTATTTGCAAAGTGAAGCGCGTTACTTTCTTTTCAAAACTAAAATGCTTTGGCTTCAAGCAAAATCTTTACTAACTTCTCGAAAAAGCAGACGCTAAACTAATACTTCATGGTCTTGCAGAAACACTAAAATGAGTTCTTTACGGGTCTTGTAGACATGCAATAAGCGTAGAAAGATTTCTCGTACTTTAACGAATCGCAATTTGTTTTTGACATTAGTTTTTTTCTGGTCGTTACCGCAGTATTGGACTACCTGGGTCTTATAGAGCTACAATATTTGAGGAAATTTCATCAAACATAAAATCTCAAAGCGGTTCCCTGTCCTTTGTTGATTAAGTAGTAATTTATTTTTACATCCTTAAGGGGACTTCATCTCATTTAACTATTGGTCTTACTCTTATCAACACTGTAAGACAAAGACAAATATCTGTTATTTTTATTTCATTATTTTTTATAATCAGACTCTTCAACATTTGCATAAAAATCAGTTGGTTGTATACTTTTTTGCCTCTAGGATAAATGGCATAGTAAAATATTTTTAAACGTGTCCCTGTGTAAATTACATTAAAGTACCATCTACGGTGTCATCCTTCACAAATAAACAAATAAATTCCATCCACGCATACAAGTATATGAATAAAACATCAGCAAACCTTACCTTTTAGTTAAAAAACATAATCAAAAAGCAACAGCCTGTTTATGACATCTTTGAATCTCAAAAAACATGGCAGACCAGGAATACAAACAGTTTGATAACCCCGATAAAGTGCCTACGGCACCTGGACTTACCAAAAATATATACGGTTTTAAATTATCTCAAATTATAACAGTTGTAATCATTGTTTTTATTTGTCTTATTTCCTTAGTGTTTGTGATTCTATATTTTATTGGAAAACCGAAAGTGGTTACAGAAGAACGAATTTGCGTTTCGGCGCCATGTTTAAAAAGTGCATCGTACATAGCTGGTAACATGAATCAATCGATTGATCCATGCGCAAATTTTTACCAATATGCATGTGGAGGATTTCGCCAAATTAATCCACTGGACCCTGAAACGTATCAACAAACTGTTTATTCAAAACTTTATTATGAAAATGAAATAAAGCTGAAGAAAATTTTAGAATCTCCCGTCGTTGATAACAATGAAAATTCCGCCGAACGGAAACTAAAGGACATGTTTTCATCGTGTACAAACACTTACTTAACAGAAAGAGCCAAAGGATACCCTTTCTTAACAAAGATTGTTCCAAACACCGGTGGTTGGTATGTACTTGGTACATGGAACAGTTCCACGTGGAACATGCAAACTGCATTAGAGAAAGTACATGTAGACTTCTGGACAAGTGCTTTGTTTACGTTTAGAGTTGGCATGGACTGGAATGACAGGAAAAAGAGGGTTATACAGGTAATTTTACATTTATTTATTATAACATTACTTTTCCATATTGACGTCAGTCTTTGATAATGAAGTCTCGGGATGAAAACCGGGCCAATCTAGAAAAGGCCATGTTTTTACCTATTATTACGTACTTCGGAATGTTTGAACAGAGCGTACAAGCATCGCTGCTTTTATATATGAATAACTTAGAACTAGCAAAAGCGCAAATGGATATATTTTCTTGAATTATCATTTCGACTGATAGTATGCTTTTGATTAAAAAATAATATTCTACATAGAGTAGACTAATCTAGATAGATTTACTTTACAAGACACGTATACATACATTTTGTTAGATAAGTACCAGAATATATCGACGTACTATGGGATACTAACTTGATGTTGCACTATGAGTACAGGGGAGAGCGAGAACTAAAGTCTCAAGGTCAAAAATACAGAGTAATATTGAAATGTGAGCTGTAAAAATGGGTCAATATACAAAGAATCAAAAGTTAAAAATGTAGAAATTATTTTTTATGCAAATTCTTCATTCTAACATTTGATTATTTGTTCGATGCAACCTTTTGAGTTCTAGTTAAATACTTACCCATTATCACAGCACATATGTCCATATTTCTATATATTCAAATAATATGTATATGCTTTATATAGGGAAAATAAACAGGAGATACTTTCAAAATCCTTCGAAACTACTAAAACGAATTTAACCAAATATGGTCATAATAGTTTTTGGGCGGTCTTCGTGAAAAATTGTGTTGATCTTGTTTCTACCTTAACCGAGGTGGTAGCCAGCAGGCAACATAATCGACATAGAACTGAATGACCTTTTAGAATATCTGAAACATGTTTTGGGAGCCTTCTTATTTATCACTTTAACTATTTTTTGTATTTTTTATGGTTGAAATGGTTAATTATACTTTGTTAAATCAACAATAAAGGGATGTTGAGTAAATGTATATGAGCCTTTCTCTATAAATACATGGTAGAAGTAAGCAATGGAACATAGCTTTCATTGTCGTTCTTCATCTTGAAGTCAACATGATGCATTCAACAATGTGCTTTGTGCACACCTCATTGTAAGTTCGAGACGGTATGGTAGATCTAAGCAATAGAACATTGCTTTTATTGCTGTTCTTCATCTTGAGGTCAACATGAGGCCTTCAACAGTGTGCTTTGCTCACACCTCATTGTAAGTTCAAGACGGCCCCTGCACCGGTTTGAGGGAATCCGTTGCTAATTGTGGAACAACTATACATTCATGTTTTATTCAGCCCATGGATAAAAATAACTGGCAAAGTGCTCTTACAATCACTGTCATCCGCTGTCCGACAAAACCATTAGTGTCCAAAGGTAGTGGACAGATACAAGATAAAGACAAACACAGGGTGCTCATTAAGTCGACTGCAAGAAATCTTGGCATGATAAAATAGTGAGATGTATAAACAGGTGGCCAGAATGATATTTGTAAATTAGGGAAAAAAGATAATAAATTGCCAAAACTTGAAAGTATTATAGTATATCCATATAAGACAGAACTGAAATAAAAAGAAAGCATACATCTGTTGCCTATTTAAAGTACATGTACCTATGTTTTCGAATAGTTTCGATATCATCCAATCAGGTTAGATTTGCAAATAAAATGTAATGAAATCCGATGTGAATTTTTGTTCAGGTATGCAGTGCGGACTAGAAAATAGTGTCGTGAAACTGAAAAATATGATACAGCGTGATCTTGCTTTAATTACATGAATAAATGTACCATTATAACACTAACCACCGACTAATAAATTTTCTAATTGATAGCGGAAAACACAAACATGAATAACTAAACACCTACTTGTTCATACTCCAGACAGTCTCTCTAACAGAGTCTTTCTTGGTGGTTTATGGCAATTCAGAAAAACTTGAAATGGCAGATCAGGAATATAAACAGTTTGATAAATCCGATAAAGTTCCAATTGTACCAGAACTTATCAAAAATATATATGGATTTAAATTATCTCAATTACTATTAAGTGCAGCTATTATTTTTGTATGTCTAGCTTGTTTGGTATTTGTTGTTCTATACGCTACAGAAAAACCCAAGGTCGAAGTGAAATCGACCGTTTGCATATCGTCGCCATGTCTAAAAAGTGCATCATACGTAGTTAGTAACATGAATCAGTCCATTGATCCATGCAAAAATTTTTATCAGTATGCATGTGGAGGATTTAACCAAAATAATCCATTGGACGCTGAAACGTATCAACAAACTGTTTTTTCAAAAATCTATTACGAGAATGAGGAAAAATTACGGAAAATTTTAGAATCTCCTGTCACCGATAATAATGATAATTCCGCAGAGAGAAAATTAAAAGACATGTTTGCGTCATGCACTAACAGGTATCTGAAAGAGAGAGCAAAAGGATATCCATTTTTAACTAAGGTGCTACCAAACACCGGTGGCTGGTATGTACTTGGTACATGGAACAGTTCCACGTGGAACATGCAAACCGCATTAGAGAAAGTACATGTAGACTTTTGGACAAGTGCTTTGTTTACGTTTAGAGTTGGCTGGGATTGGAATGATTGGAAAAAGAGAGTCATCCATGTAAGTGTTCCAAATATCGACACTTTTTGTTTGCTGAACCTCTAGTCCAATGGAATATTTTCCAGCAAATAAAGCCACGTTCCTGGACTTTTAAATTTAACGTATCCTTTTCACAGAAACTGTACTTTTCTTCTATCAAACTCTTTCTAAAACTAGTATTACACTTGTTCAAGGGAAATTATAATCCTCCACAGAAACAAAGGTAAATCACTTGCTTCAAATATTGGTTTTGTAAGTTTATAGCTAATATAAATACCAAAATACAAGAAATATATGACAAAGCCGTAAATGCCTATGAAATACCTTGTTTTTTCTCTATGTGCTTATTACTAGTGCAAAACATTAGCATATTACACTTTGGTTTGTTTTCTTTGATCAATGTCTTTTATCGTGTGCCCCCTTTAATATTCCTTTCGTTCTGTATAAAATCTAAACAAGCTATATTCAATTCTATCTTGATGGGAAGCTGAATAATTTAGCCCAAGACTGTTAATCTATAAATACCTCTTGATGCATAAAACATTCATATGCTTTTTGAATACAATTGAATGGTTACTCCAGTAGAATGTACGAGTACTTTCTTGCAGGTTAAACATGGTGCACTAAAAACATAGTGCACTAACAATTACTGCTTTTGCAGTTTTAATATAACTAGTATCACTCACTCTTTTCAGGTTTATTCCAGTGGTATGAGTATGTACTGGTTTTATTACTTGAACCAAAGAACACAAAGGGTAAAGTGTCTGATGATAAACCATAACAAGAGAATAAAAAAGAATCCAACTGTGTGATTTTATCTGTCCTGAATAGATGTTGCAATCTAAATAACCAGATAAATTCGGTATTTGATAAGAAATGCAGTTACTAAAACTGATTAAACTTGGATTATTCAGATATACTGGGTCGTACATTTTCCCTCAGTTACTTTGTTGAAAACAATCCTAGATAGATTTAAAATGGCCAAAAGCTTCAATTTTATGTTCACTGTGTTTATCGCACCTCTGCAACGTGGTTATATAAATAGCAAAATATTAATAACGGTAACAATAATTCGTTGCAAGAATATCATTGCCTAAATATCAATACAATTCAAGAAAAGTAGTTACTGTCAATTAAGCAATATTTCAGCAGTATCAGGATGACAACAAGTTAATAAATTCAATAATGAAAGAAGGAAAGAAAGGGGATAGGGACAAACGTGTAAACGAGTTTTGAATACCACTTAAAAGGGGACGGTTTGTAGCTGGAAATGTCTCTAGAGACTGCTCTTTTTCTGAAAATATTAGAAGGGATCCTTTTTCAGTTAGTCAAAAAGGGTTCACGACCAAGCATTCCGTATTACACGCGTAGAACGGGTATCCCCCTAACCACCCACACAGGCAAACCGTCAGCTCTGTAGACGGAGTGATTGGACCTACCCAGGTCAGAAATGCACAGGCCGTAGGAGCTATTTTTGATTTGCTAATTTTAGCACAAAATCACTTTGTCATATCAGTTAGATAGCTCCCTTTATAAAAACTGTATTTTAGATTTAATTTAGAATACTAGTAGTTGGCAACGTATGCTGTCGGAGTCATTAGAATTTAGATAGGTGGAATGGAAATAACTAAAACTGATCGTTTAAATATAAGTTTACTGATAAAGTAATGATGTGTAGGTTAAGCCTTTTTAAATATGTAAAAGATAGATATACTCTATAAGAATTCGTCCTCTGAATTAAAACATGCCTGTTTTGGTGTACCCATGTCACAGACTTAACATCAGTTTCGGTATACCAACGACCCCACATTTTAAAGAATTATATTTTTTTATTTTCATGTTATAGCCATCTTTTTTTTAAGGTAAGATATTTCAGAAGATCATGACAAATCGTTTTGCAGCATGCTAATACATCAGAAATATTTTAAATTGAATTTGTATGATTTATAAAATCATTGCAGTTATCTGAAGACCTGAAGAAGTTTATGAGGACGGTTGGAACATTATTGGTTCGAGATTCTAACATGACTATAGAGAACGCTACACAGAAGATTGAAACGTTTGTAAACGACGCGTATGGGGTTGAACTTCAGTTGGCAAATGCAAGTATACTTTTTAGCAGACGTCAAAATACAATGTTTTAAGTCGGTATTGTACTGGTCAATATTAAATAAAATATTGCCAAAAATCGTGTTTGGTGAGTAAAAAATATTTAATAAAATATTGCCAAAAATCGTGTTTGGCGAGTAAAACTATTAATTGTACTAGTTTCCATTGCCTTTTTGGAATAGACTGTCATTTGAAACTGTTAGATTCATTACAACATTTATGGAGTCAACTTTAGTCTGTATACTACCAAGATTATATGTTAAAATGTAAATGGCAGAAAGCAGGGATAAAATATCAGCATCACAATGTGCAAGCTGCAATTTGATATCAATACACAAATGTATAGTTCATACCTTATATAATTCAGTAGATCTAAAATTGAATTACCGAACTATGATCTCCAACAATGACTTGTCATATCACCATTGTATAACTGATATCTGCGTGTAGCAGATCATGGTCATCTTTACGTACATCTAATTATATCTCAAGTGTTCTCAGTGTTCACTAGATACTAGTGCTTTGTCTTGATGTTCTTCCTAATTTCTCTTTCTTTGTTTTGTCTTTGTCGTTTCTCATGCCGTCTTTATTTGTGTTGCCTCTTTTTGCTAATTGCTTCGGTATTTGTTTGTGGATGTATTAGAAATAAATAAAACTGAGAGAATCGCAATTATATAGTTCAGTTTAGAATGTTAGACTGTAAGGGACAATATAAGAAATACCTAAGATGGATAATGTTAAAACATTTATCAAC
The DNA here is from genome assembly GCA_002080025.1 of Modiolus philippinarum. NCBI lineage: Eukaryota > Metazoa > Mollusca > Bivalvia > Mytilida > Modiolidae > Modiolus > Modiolus philippinarum. Next base: position 90,181 of record MJUU01040426.1, read on the forward strand.
CCGATGAACAAACTTTTACTTTTCTTTCACCACTTTCAATACTATCTTTGTCAGTCTATCCATTTTACAGATTATCAGTGCTCCAAAAGTCAGCAAAAGGCTTAAAAAAAACTTGTATATATAATGTTACTTTAATTTCTGGAACTACCGTTGTATTCATTTATTTTTCATTGCAATTTCCAATATTATGAACTTTAAAAATTCTGAAAAGTAGAGAATATTTTTTTCCGATTTCAGATCTCCAGGCGAAGCATTCCAACTCAAAATGCGTTCGCTGACGAAAACAGAGTCTCTTTACGTGATTTTACATACCAAACAGGAAACGTGGTAAGTTGCTGAAATAGCAAAGTATCAAGATTATTTATGCTAATAAAGACTAAACGTCTGCCAAGGTAGGGCTTTTACCACAACTGAACTATCATCTTCCAGCCAGATCATAATTGTTTGTAAACGAACTGCTGTCCTGAATTTTGCACATGTGCTCGTATACCATGCAACGTCATAATATATGTGACGTCTTGATTAATTATCCCACGACGTCATTTTTGCGGAAACTGCTTTTATTATTTTCTACTCCAAATCGTAGGAGCGCAGTTATAGTGAAAGGGTCTGTACTAGAAATTTGCATTTTGGAGATAAAATTTGCTTGAGCTTCTTTGATTTCTGTTTTCTTTTTAAATAACAAAATACCGAGGTTAATGTGAATTTAAGGTTCTGCATATGCGCATTTCGACAACTTGAATGAGATGAGTTATTTTGCGACAAAATGAAACTACAAAAACTGTGGGCCAAGCTCACATGTATATACCCTCACTCCCCAATTTGATTTCAGAAATTAATTATGTAATTTTTAAGTCAAATCAAAATCTAAAGCAGAAAAAATAGCTGGTGCACAATTGCAGTGCAGATTAAGGATTCTGAGAAAATTTCATTGTAATCATTTAAGATTCTAGGAGGTTTTATTGCCGCAAATAGTGTATCCCTATGGTGGACTGAATTATGAACCAAAGAACGGACATCAAGATCACTATATACAGCCACGCTAAAGCAGATTGTGTAATAACAATATACCGAAATTGTAATCTGAGTTCTCTAGACTACTATTCAACCATGTGCATTATCTGATCAATACAATTTTGAAAAGTCGAAATGTTGGGAAAAAAGACCAAAAATATTCCAAGATTGTCAGAGCTAAAAGATAATATAAATAAATACATTCATAAATCAGGCAGACAAAGCCGAGTTCTGCGAGAGTAAGAAGGACTTGTTTAAATGTTTACTTTTACGTTAAAATGCAGTAGCATTAAACATGCAAATGTTTAGGCACTTAGACGGCTGGACATTAGTAAGACATTGCAAATGTAACTATCTCAGTTTTATGGGTGTTTGTGACCCAGAAAGGATTAAAACGAAAGTGGATTTTTACTTAAAAGATAAGAGACGGGTACGAATTACAGAAACTGATTTGTTTTCAAATTTCTTTTTTAGATTGATTTTACGTCCTTTTTCAAGTATATGTTTCGGGAAGCTGGAGTAACTGAGAATACAAAACTTATTTTACTTCAAGATGATTGGATGAGGAAAATGCTAGCGATGGTGGCAAATTTAGGACCAGATAAAAACCGGTATGAACCAGAATGCATATATTCGTTTTCTTCTTTTATCATGGAAACAATGCTTTTCACTCTTTCAGAACAATTATCAAAGATTCAGTTATGTTCAAGTTAGTGTTTGGATTGGAGTATAATTCTCAGGTTTCAAATTAATGCGATATTTCATCGTTTAATCCCTTGTGATAGGGTTATATTTTTGCACAAGAAAAACGCTTTTCTTTTCATATATCCAATAATAACTGAAAAGTTTTCATAAAATCTTGATTATTTTGTCATAGATTTTAGAGTTAGAGAAAATCCGGATAAAGAGCAATGAAAAGTCAAGAGAAGTGGTTTCAGCTATTTTTAAAATCATTTATGAAAGAATGCACATGGATTTGCATTTTCGTTTGCTTTATTGATCTATGTACAAAGCTCTTTCGTAATTCTAATTTATACATTTTATTTTTTTTTCATATGGCTATATTAATGGTCTATGGTTTTGGTCCTTTTGTCTGTGCGCTATACTTGTATGAATGCAAAACAAATAATAATCTAAAAAGCAAAAAACAAAACAGTTCATCTGGAGTTGCTAGACAAAATATAAATCTAGAGGTCACAAGTAAAAGAGGATATTGTTTTTTTGTTTTTTTTTAAATAGATAATTAACTTAAGTTAGAACTTATAGAATTTTACTGTTTTTATCAAAATTTAAACCGCTTAAAATATTGAGGCTTTAATCCGTGTATTGACTCCATGAATATCAAGTTACTGAACTTGGTGTTAAAGATGTCTTTGGTAATGACTACTTCTTTTAGACAATATTTTTCCATATCATTTGATTATCGGGGAAAACAATAGCACAACAGCTACAAAACCAATTGATAGAATAGATACATGATGTTCAATTTGAAGCCAGTGGATTGGTGTATATTGATTTAATGGTTGAAACACTAAGTGATGACTTAACCGTCTCTTTAAGTTTTATATACCAATAAAAAAAATGCATAAAATTTAATTAATTTATTATTTATTTATTAACATTGGCAATGTTTTGGTCGCGGTTGTATAACTCCTTTAAATTAATTTGCACACATCAAACAGTTCATTATTTGCACAATGTTCGTTTTGAACATTCGGCACAAAAGAAGCGTTCAATTCATTGGCACATAAGCAATATTCATTTCCTTGGCACGTAAGGAATATTCAATTGATTGGCACATAAGCAATATTCATTTCATTGGCACATAAGCAAT